>JABASD010000486.1:0-73115 GCA_019776165.1 Pogonognathellus flavescens
TAATTCCACAGTGTCTACTTCACTACACAATGTCTCTGTCTTCTCCGCTACTTTATTGGACCGTTAACATGGTTTATTCTCTTTCACTTCATTTCTAGATCTGCGCTATAAATGACTACTAAATAAAACTGTAATCAGTAAATAAACTACTATGATGGTAAATGTGGATGAGGGAAGTTTTGTATCCGGGGAAATTGTGTGATGTTACCCGCAAAAGTCTTTGCTAAAGGTTGGCTGGTGAACAATACTGGTGCTGTACATGGGAGTCAAATTCAAGTTAAAAAGATTTGATAGTGAAACTGTGGATGTACTTTGTTCTGTTCATATTGGGTATACGAGGAGAAGAATGTGTAGAGTATGTGTGTGTAAGGCGTGTAGTGAGGAACAATAAGCGTAGCATAAGGTTAAACTAAGAGAGGAGAGTTAGAGGCAGATACACATTATGGTAAATTGCACCCAGGGAATTTGTTCAAATTGCATTTTATGACAGGGAAAGGAAAGATCAACATTTTCCTTATGATTAGCATCGAAGCGAAATAACCTGCCGTACCTATGTATACTTCTACCACGATTATGCTTCGCTAACATTAAGTGTATTTGACTCTTTCCGCTTCCAATCTACATAATGGCCCTATTTTACAATAATATTAAGTATACACTAACTTCATCTTACCAGGCTACATAAGTGAACTCTGTTGAATCTCGTCTGCTCCTACTATCTACGTTAACAGAAGCATTACACAAGAAATATCTCCCTAATAGCAGTCCATTGTATATAAATACATAGATTTTCAAACTTTGCATTCTCATTCAGTGAGTACAGGCATTAAGAATACATCCCCCAAGGCTCTTCGCATTTGCCACATTACAAACACATCTTCTAGAAATATTATGTGATCAACGCCCGAGGCACTATGATGTGCATACATTTACACGCATTAATTTACTTGTTGGAAGAGCCATACACTTAAATTTCCCAGTCTACTACTATACCCACCTACAAGCAGCAACCAAAGGTAAAATCTTGGAAATGATCTTTGGCTGAATATCTGGGCCTTGGGGCCATCGGCACTATGTCATTTCGTACGGTGGAAAATACTCTGAGGATAATGATAGTAATAGCAATACATGGAAATGAGAACTTGATGTACTCCAATCGATTACTCCAACTCTCTTCTGTCTTCTTCTACTTCTGCCATCCTCACCTGCGTCTCAACTTCCACCCAAACAAGACACTCAGCCATTATTTGCTGCACACAGAAGAATCTCAGACTTTGTAAATTGTATAGATGACTGATTATACAAGGAGCAGTTGAAACCAGACCAGGAGCATTTGTAAATTCATTGGTAATGTTTGTAGTAAATGTGTGTAAACGCTGTTTAGTTTAGTGCAAGGAATTTCTGAAGTGGAAATAGATTAGCATGTGTATTCTTTTGTTGGAGACTTGCCTTTTTTCTTGGGAGAAAAGATTGAAAAGAACAGTTTAACGAATATGCGGAGATACACAAGGAACACAATAATTATAATAGAAGAGTAGTGTAAGGAGGGTTGTTGGAGTTCTTGGCAATGGATGGTCTAGTCTGCTATATGAGAATGAGTGAGTGAGTCTGTGTTAAAAAGTCTGTTGCAGGTAATTTGTGATGTGGAGTATGTAAATACAAAGAACGGAGCTATGACATGTGAATTGAGTAGCAGCTGCCCAGCGGAAAAGTTTTGATATGTTTTATATTAGGCAGATACTTATACGATGTGATTGTATTGTATTGTGACGTTCGTCATAAATCCACTGGAGAAGAGTCCATTCATTCCCATCACATTACATCACTTTGTCTCGCATCACTACAAAAATATTTGTCTAGCAATTCCTATCCGAGAGAGCTGTGAGTGAGTGCATACAATTTATATATATATACGGGGCTTTAATGCTAACTAGGAAGGACAATACGTTTTTCACACAAAAAGATCTCTCACTATGCACATAACATAACTGTCACACGAATTTGCAATAACTTTTCACAAACAAGCCCTCGGTATTGAATTGCAGAAAGGTTAACTCATCTTACCTCAGCTAATTCTCAGCATGCAGCGAGAAATAAAATAAAATGTAGAAATAAAGGCTCCATCTGCATAAGCAACATCCCCACACATAAAGACACATCATAATGGTCAACAAAACGTTATAAATGTGTTGTAATAATGTATAGGTCTGTATGTACATGTGTATGTAGCCTGTGTATACACAAGGACTTAACAAGTAAGACAAGCTCTGATCTATTAGGTAAGTTGAGTATTGAGTTGGAAGAGCACTAGAAATATTTTGACAAGGCGTGTAATTTAGAATTAATTATTTAGCAGTTAGTATTTAGAGAAGGTGGGTGCACCGCAGACAAATCCTAATTTTTACATTAACTCCTCGTTTAGCTTTTAAGTGTGCGCATATTTTACTTTCGTTCTATTGATAATAACTGCGTAGGCATCTCATGCATCTGATTATCATAATCACATCATACAGATATTTCGTGTCGCTATCCACTTTTTATCGCGTACAAACCATCATCTTCTTTATGATCAGTTAATATTCTCCCATTCTCTAAATTTGGACTTTATGGTTATTTACTTTTATTGTCCAGTGATTTACATTTTATTACACGCCTGTGTGTAAACAGCATGAGCGCACAATTATCTCAAGCTAAATAGGCGGAGTAATTATGCCATAAAACCCTTAAAAGACATTCTCATCAAACACACAACATACACACTCCAAAATAAAAGTAATAATGATATTACGATGATTATGATTGTTTTTCACCCTGAAAATATAAACAAAAAGGGGTTAGAGGAAGAAGGTCCATAAATGTAGATTGGACAGGTATAGGATGTTGCATCTGGTGCAGAAATAGTCTGAAAAGTCAAAAGGGCGCAGGAAAAGGAAAACTGAGATTTATTCTAAGAATATGCTAAGAATAAAATCTGAAAGTGTTTGTGTATAGGGCCAGGACATGTAAGAAGAAGATGGTGAGGGCGAGAAGAAGAGGAGCGTATTTGTTGGTTGAGTCAGAGTGAATTTGTGTTTTGAAGTGAGTGAGATCATAGGGATGAATAAAATAAATGGATGTAAGGGCTTAGGTGTACATGGGTGTCACGGTGGGGTGCAATCTCTCTTCTCTCTCTCCAGGTCCGAATCTCCAGCAGACAAGGAGAAGCCAACTGACAATAAATTATGTCATTTTTCCTGCATACGTGAAGTCTTCCAACATTCAAACGAGTAAGCTGTGAAGTATGAACTATGCGATGCGAAGATTTCAAACATTTTCACTCACGATCACTCACTACCACAGATATTTACTGCCCGCACCAAACAAAACAACCATCTCCCTCCTAAATGCATTACTTCATCCCAATACTACCTTTAGATACTATATACCTACGTCTTCAGCTTGTTTTACAGTCTAAGGGTGTAATATGCTTCATGTAGGTAAATGAAGCTTTTTAGTATAAATGAGTTAGATCATCGGAGTGGTAGCAAATGCTCAGCAAATGCATTTTAATGACTTATGAGTCTTTATGTGCATCAACTCGTTTCTCTCTCTAAGCCTTCTCCTTACTATATGTCCACTATGTATTAGTATTAGTATATGCACAAAGAAAAGAAGTTAAGGTCAATCTTGTCTTGTCGTGTAATTTTACGAGTAAAACTTCTCGTCAATTCATTTCGAATTGTAAATGATTTTCTTGTTTATGTTTCCCTTTGATTTATGACAAGTAGCCGCCAATCTACCCTGCGTCTTCCTTTATTTATGGGATTAACTATCACAGTATCACTACAAAACTGACATTTTATTATTCTCTCTCCATTACATCAAATCTCTCTCTTGTATTACACACAGAGATACTTTTTGCAACGAGACTTTTACATGTTCCTGTTTCTCATTGATTGTAATATTATTTGAGTTCCCCGACTTCATATCTGTAGCTATAAATATGTCAATCAAATATTAAGACTATTTTACAAATGACTTGTGAGGGTTGACTGACTTCAATGTGTAATAATGTCAAACTTAATTTGGGTTATGCACAACAGAGTATTTATTTAATGGAGAGAGTCTTTTATGCAAAGATAACCCAGTAGTGAGGTTGAGTTTAGTGGGGCTGCTGCTATTATGGCGGGGTAATGTGACTTACGAGTATTTATGTCTTTGATATTTAGAGAATATGACGCTGGGGACCACAAAGAAAAATATTACGTGAATAATTTGTGTTAGTGTTCCGCATCTTCTGCACAAATGGGTGGATGATAATTTTTTATGAAGCGTGAGATGCACTTTGCTCAACTGCATGTTTTCCAAATGAACTCCAAGCTCCATTACTCCTATATCTAACATATACCACTAACAATAAGAGCTATACTCCTAATAGTACTATCTGTATATAAAGAAGGAAGAAATTAACGTAAAAGCTACAAGAAAGTTTCCTGTGTCTCTGCTGCACACACACAGGAACAGACAGTGAAAAAGGTTGTTTAGTTAGAAAAGCATAAAAGTGGTCCAGTTAGATTATTCATGAGAGAGGTCATAAAAGTGTGTAACAAAATAATCAGACTTATTGCCGTGAAGTAAAGAACGACGAAGGGATGATCACGGCTCATCTAATACCTAATAACACTCACCAGCCCAAAACTACGCACTTTTCCCTGTAATTTTCATCTCTGGGATTAACCACTCACTGCTCCACTAACTAACAACGCACAGCTCCATGTAAAGCAAAGCAAAGGAAACTAATTGACACAAGTCAACTAAATCCACCGCTCTCTGCCCAAACAAGCCGCAACTACACACACAGTCACCTCCGTGTCGTTTGTGTCTGTTTTGAGTGCAGTCTCATTCACGGCTACTCACACTGTGATTACTTTTACTTCAAATCTCTCCACTTCTTCTTTTATTTTTCTTCCTGTGTGTGTCGGCTAGGCTCAGTTGCAGTTTTGTGTGTGTATTTACTGCTTGGCTTATTACGGCTGAAGGAATTGCCATTGACTTTCTTTTTACGTGCAGGTTGATGTGCTGGGGCTGTGATAGAAATAAATAGAGAGTGCAATTGGAGCTTTATGGGATGAGAGAAAGAACTATTTCTATCCATTTCGACTGATAATCACCGCACTTTCCCTCACCATCGTCTTGTAATTAAACTCTAAATGTTCTCTAACAGAGTCCCCCGTATAAATGAACCTTTAACTAGTCGTAACCAACACCGTGCACCCATCGTAGTAACCTTCAACATTCTTTCCTCCTGGAAATAAGCAACGCATCGCAGTTCGTGTAACTTTAATGCATTTCCTTGTACATTATCTCTTCAAATAACTAACAAGTTATTTCTCTATATTATACTTTTCTATAATATACTAAAATTCCTAATAAGTAGTATCTGTATAGAGTGCATGTAATATTTAAATACAATGCAAGTGTTGCACTTACAAAGTGTTTACCTGTATCTTCCTTTTAATTCGTCTTTTGTAAATCAACTTGAGTCAATTCTTGTTCACTCACTCACACACTTACTGATTCTTTGAAGTTTACCGATGAGCCATAATGTATCCAGAAGGGTTCACTAGCTTTTCCCTAATAATTTCCTTTTATTTAGGAATACACTATGCCATTCGCGTTTTTTGCGGCAAGAAAGAACAAACTGGATTTTAGATTAGACCCTTTGCCTTATACCGACTTGTAGTAAAGAAGTAGTTCCTACATAATCACATGGTTGGATACGTGCTATGTGCGTATAGTGTCGTATAGAGCCACAGTAGCAAATAAATAAGAATCAGTATAGATCATTGTTAAGGATATTATGTGCGTTTTGTGTCTGGAGTTGTAATGGGTACTTTATTGTTAGAGGAAAGTAGTAGCACCCTAGACAGGCCACGGAGAGCAGTACATAACTCGTCCACAGCGATCAGGATCATCATACTACGCTACAAACACAACGAACAGACAACATCCCATTATGCGTAAACTCTCTACTACGAGATGTGTGTTTGTGCAATACTCTTCCGACTCTCAGCTCCAGAGCTCCTTCAGTTTGTATCTATAGAAGATATAAAGTATAGAGAGACGGGACAGAACCATCTCGTGCTTGATCACAATTTATTGCTACCTTTCATCATATTTTCCCAGTAATTGAAAAGACTTGTTGTGTGTGACTTTCACGCAATTCTGCATTCTCTTGTCTCTGTCACTTCTTCCCTTGAGTTATACGTGGAAATGGACATCAACTCTCCCAACTACAAAGTTTATGAAGCTTTACTCGTATAGAGGCTCATACATCTCCCTAAATCACACGATACATGAATAAGGGCACATTAGCAATAATTGTGTCTTGCTTTTAAGGTGACGCACCCGAATATCAAATCATAGAGCAATAAATATGTAAAATATTGTAATGCATCATCCAAATAAACCATGAGAGATGTATAGAGAAGAATGAAACACGTTGTGTGAGCAAGTGTATTAGGCTTTATTGTATAAACTCAGTTTATTTATCTCGTGTACTGTCACTGCAAACATTTTTTGACATTTCATAATATAGAAATTATGATATGTCTGCAAGATCATAATATAAGATATAAAATATACATAACTATTCTTCCTGCAGATATATGATATACCGCATACTAAGATGGAGATACATACAGGTGCTTATGTAGTGGCTATAGAAATATATTATGCGTGTAGTATGAATATTGGTCGTAAAGTTTATCCTTTTGTTGGGTAGCGGACAATGGAGAGTTGTATGTAATGTGATGCAATGTGTCTCTGCTCATAAATCAAGTGCCTAATGCTGGAGTGTATGTTTACAGGGCAGTATAGGATTGATCGTGTAGCGGAGAATGAGTTTAGCTGAAAGGAGTAGTGGGAGAAGTGTTCGTAGCGGAGCAATATGTTGCTTTCCTCGTTTCTCCTTAAATTATATGATATCGTCTCATATATATGGAAATTTAGGGAAAATCTTGTGTCATTTCCAGATATGAATGAAATATTCAGATTGCCATTTCTCTTTTCTTTACATCAAATCCTAAGACTAACCATTTGTTGGTTGGAATCTCCGTAGCTCCATTCCAGCTCAACTCTCCTCAGATCATGCGAGATTTCGGCTTTCAGAAAGATTTTAGCTTTTGCATTTCTATAAACATCATTGTGCTCAAATATTAAACCATATAGGCATAACTTGTATCTTTCTGCTTCACTCTCCCCTCCACTTGGCCCATATAGCCTCTGCTGTATGTTACTTACTGCAGTAGTGCAGTCGCTATAACACCAATTGTGAATATAGGTTCAAGTTTGTGGATAACATTATTATAACCGGGCACTAGACCCCTACTACTTGGTAAATCGGTTAAATCCATCCGGAGGCTTGGCAGGAGTAGTCATTGGTGCGACCCAAATTCGACTTTCTGTGACTCTTGTGTAGCGTCATCGGGAGAGAATATTATTTTTGATGCCAAAAGAGAAAAGTTGGATGTGTATACTTTTATGTGTGTGTGTTAATACACTTTCAATATCAATGAGGACGATGATACAACATTTGAGAGCAATTCCCACAATAAAGCTAATGAGCATCACTACGTGTAGTGTAAATTACATTTTTTGAGTGCTGCAGCAGTTCATTTAACTTTAACGCTTTCCTTTTCCCCAGTCGTCTTTCCAGCCAAGTTGGAAAATCCAATTTTTGCCTAAAAAACAGTCCTCCGCTGGTCATTTGTTACTTTCATGGGATTTGTGTCACTACTCGGCCTGGCTATATCCATGAAAGAGTAATGGATCCAATGCAAGGCCTTTCCTTGTGCCATGACAAGCTTTAATAGTCGTTTGCATCGTCTGAGCTCTTTGAGCCCTCCTGTCCTGCTCCGTTCTCCTTTATTATTCTTTCTCGTATATTTATTCCACGCTAAATCCGTCCTTTGGCACACAGCAGGGTGAGACAGTCACGCGGACTCTCCTTGTATCAATATCAATAGCCAAAGCATCCGAATGTTTAAAGATGAGTTTGTGCCTCCATCACATCATCCTCCTAAATTGTAGGGAAGAATCAAAAATTTATTGCGTCAAAATTGACACATATGAGAACTTATGAGCAATTCCCCGATGCGCAATATTATTTGTACTGATCCTCGCCGCATCTTGTTGATCCAAATTTGCTCCAACAAATCCCTCTTTATGTTTATAAATGAAAGAAAGAACCAAATACCTTTTCTATTCATAAACTAAAGCTATGCAGTCATCTCTCATCCATCCCCACCAACAACCACCAAAAATAATCTCCAGCTCCTATAGCACCGAATTCATTTGCTCTATCCACATTATATTCCCGTAATGCCAATCACATGCCAATTGGAATTTATTATTTTTATAGAAGCAAGCATATGATTTCTATGTAATGCAAATATTTACAAAGTAATTCATAGACTGACAAATATTTCTTTTTCCACGTAGTAATACTCCAACAAGTCACTTCAATGTATTTGCATCCAATCTGATTTTGATTAGAATTGAACGAGACAGATTACTGAAAAAGGCTGAGGACATGAAAACATAAAATTGTGTTCAAAATATGCAAAAGCATATGGGATGCACCGACAAAGGTTGTTTGATTAGGTTTATACGATCCGCATCTAATCACCCGCACATATTTATATTCATATCTGTATAATGTCACTAATGTATGCGATATGAAGGGGGATTCACTCACTGCGAGATTTTTCACACTGATTTGCATAGTAACAAGGTGAAGGAATAATGTAACCCCGAAATCTGATGAAAGATCTTCGAGTGGAACTGCCGTCTTGTCACTTTCCCGTCTCTTTGCATACTTTTCTTTGTGACATCGTCTATTCGGGTGAGGAAGTAGCACAAAGGCAGCAGCTCCCACACGAAAGACACAAGGAATATTATTTTTACTGACAACTTGGCTGTCTCACTTATGCATGTGATTATAATTCAGCCACACACGGGAGAGAGCGTCCTGGAAATGATATAGAGTGTTAGTAGTGTTGAATGGTAAATTGTACTTTGTCTCGAAAATGAAGTAGGAGGAGGAGAGAAGGTTGAGAAGCCCGTGAGAGAGGAAGGAAATTGTACTTGCCATATACCACGGCCTACTCTTGATGCCTACTGCCAGAACTACTCCTTCTGAGACATAACTACTTATGTACTTACACTTAATCCTTTTATTCCCAACCTCGTCAGCTCCAGCTTCTCTTCTCGCCTTCTTTTCATTTCATTTACCTATGCGATGTGTTAGGAAATGATTTGAATAATATAATGAGCTGTGGGGATGAGAGAGAGTGCGTAGAAACAAATAACAAGACTTGCATTACACAAACACACAGGCTAAGCACTCACAGTCTCATATTTATTTCTCCTTTCGTCTTCTGTTATGACTGCGCTCAGCTAATATGAAAAATCTTCTTCATTCTTCATATGCATATCTCTTCTATTGGATTATGTGATTCAAAACTCTAAGGGTGGTTTTGTTTCTTGCTCAAGCTCAAATTATAAATCAAGACTGAGAGAGAGTGGAGTGCTGTGTGTAAAAGAGGCACAGACATGTACCGTGTGTGTGAGTACAAATGTGTACAGTCTGAAGTGAACAGTATGGGGATATGAAATCCTCTTTGGGGCTTCAGGCCACGATTTTCTAAAGATTAATGAGGCTTGGCCCACCCCAAAAATTCATCTCGCGATACGATAACTGCCACGACCACTGCACTCTTACACACAGGCCACTTTTTCATGTGCAACTTGCAATCTCATACTTGTACAGTTCTACTGTGTAGTAGTCGTTCTTGAATTACATAAGAACAAGACAACAAGTGTAGCCACTCTCCGTGGACACTGCCTACCCACACAGATACAATATTTTATTATGAACATGAACAGATTGAATTGCCTTCAGTTTTTTAACTTCGGTCGATGTCAGGCCACTTTAAATATTGCTCCTCTCTGCATCCCTCTATGCCATGCTCTTCTCTCTGCCATAAACACTCGGGCTTTGTTTAACTGCTACTCTTCTGCGTATAATGGTGGAGTCTCGGGCTCCCATTCATTCGTTAGATGATTCTGTTTTATTTATGGGGGTTAGCAAGGCAATCTGTCAGGTGAGTGGAGTCAGCTCAACTTGAATCAAGTCAACTCTTCTATGTCAGCCTTTTCCGTTCCAGTAGTCCATCATAGTCCATTAGACCAACAACAACGAACTAACTTATCTTCCATCTAAAACCACCACCGCCACCATGCAAACTTCCTTACCTTCATTCATTTTTATAAACATACCTCCACCCATACTCATCGTCATAGCCATCCACTATCAACATTCTTCCAATATCCTTGCCCTGCCTTCCTTACCACCACGAATTTCTCAGAAATATCAACAACTTGTCATTTGCATTCCCAGTCAGCCATTTATTGCAATTTATAATATTCCAATATTAATCTACCATTGCCTTTACACAGGTTCCTGTAAGCTTTGTATGTCAAGTAGAAAGCTTGAAAAGCAAATTCAATGACAATCAATTTCAGATGATAATATAATTTTGAGTAGTTGATACATAATAATACACTCGCGATTTGAAGTTTGGACAAAGAGAAAACAAAGCATGATCGCAATCGCATTTCACAGAATTGAGAATGTTATGCTCCTGATAAAATCAATGCTAATTTGTAATAGCTTCTCCTTGGTGAAACTGCATTTAGAATTGTCACTTCTATCATTGTATCACGAACTACAAAGCTTTATAAAGGTCTAGTACTATAAAGTGACTATAGGAAGACGAGTATTTGTAAGGGTTGATTTGTGTGATGAAGATGATGAAGTGTTGGAGTGATGGGATGGTAATAAATGTCTGTTTGTTTATTTATGTATGGCAGAGGTGACTGAGTGCGTAGAATGGAGTGGTACGTGCCACACATTGAGCTCGGCAATTTTTGTACGTGAAGGAGAGTGAAATGGTGGTGGTAGTGGTAGAGGCTGTTGTTTTTGTTCTGGTGTTGCTGAGTTGAATGAGTGAATTGTGACGAAAGGTCCAGTGCCCTTTAGTATTCTGCGTTGTCCCAACTAAGTACTGGGTAACTACTCGCTATAGTTTGTGTTTTGTGTAGCTGTGGGAATGTTGAGACACACAATGCTGATTGTGGCTGGTTAGTATGTGCTGGGAGTAGGCAAGGTGAGCTGCGTGTGTACGTATTACGTATGTAGCTACATTCTTAGCTGTACGTATGTATTTCATGTCATGCCCTTGCCATTTGCACGTGTACAGGTCTGCGTTGCTTACTAATAAACGTAAAAAACGGAAATTCGGATTCCAGACCAGCCAAACCAAAGGCCACACAACGGAACTTGTTGCACCACCCAAAATGTGGGTAATGTGTGGATGTGAGTTTCATCTGCTACATTTGGATTGTCAGTCACACAGCCCAATTCAACGCACGACGAGACAAACTACACTCTCCTAAAATACTCAACTTTCTTCTATTCCCGATTCACCTTGTCTCCCGCAACGTCTTCTCTCCACCTCTTCAACCTAGAACAACTTTCTCTACCCAGACAAAACATAAAGACTCGTGTCAAATGTCACGAAAGAGTTTTCTTTTATACCGCACGATGCACACTCATGCATGTTCAGTATTTCTTATGAAGGTAAACTCTTGCACATGCACAAGGAACGTACTACTCCTGTATGTAGCATGTGCGGGATGATCTGAGAATACCCGGTTCAAAGATGAAGTCTTGCGACAATTGATCTCTCTTAGTCCATGCGATGGGATGTGAGTGTGACCTAGCGGCTAACCGGAAAAGGATTCACTCCCAAGTTCTCCCAGGGACCAAACCAAAGAGCTGCTGCTTGACTTGATCCGAATCGGGCTTTTCATGCAGTGCCTACTTCGGAAACTTCTCTCGTGGCCACTCTTCAACCCACTGCACCATACAGCCACAGCGTCTGTGTACAAATATCCAACTCGTCTGTAAAAAATACACAGTGGAGGAAACATTCCTTTCGTATTTCTTGCTGCAGTATTGTACGAGAAGATGTTTGACACTACAAAGGCTCGCTTTCATGACTTATTATCTTTGTTAAGATTTGTCTTTATCAAGTTCATCTAAATGAGAAAAACAAACTAAACGGTTGGAATAGCTGAAGGAGGGAGCAGACAGACAGACGCAGAGTGAGTGGAGGAGAAGAAGAGCGAGCAGAGCACACGAACTGTAAATCATGATGGAAATACACAAACAAAGAAATTAATTAGAAGGGCACATGGCAAACTGAAGTTTTATTTCATGTGGATGCAGCAACCATGTAAGACGCAGACTTTTCTCTTGTGTTTGTGTACACAGACTTTGATTGCGTTTCTAATGCAAAAAGCATCACCTTCCCCATGTGCCTTCACCAAGATCACTTTTAATATAATTGCTAATGGTTTGTGTGGACGCAAGAATATATTTATGGACGCTCAAACAAGTTTCTTCATAATTTATATTGTACATATACAAATGCCTGTACTTAAAATGTATTCTGCAACAACTATATCTATAACCATAGCCTTTCTTACAAGATACAATACACTTGTCTCTTAATTTCTTGCTATGGAAAACAAACTTCTATGTATTTTTTCTATGTTTTACTCTACGGTGATGCTAATGCTACGAAATAGAATTCATTGGCATAATACACACTGTTGATTGCTCCTACTACAATAAGATTTTTATTTACTCCTTTATACTCGAGGCGTATGTGAGCTGTGTATATCTGAAAAGAAAAAACTGTAGAATACACATTAAAAAGGCGCATCAAATGATGTACATATAGTCAGCAAGAACTATGTACAGCTTGTATATGACTATAGTGTTATGGTATTGGTATTAGAGGAGATAATGGAAGAAGTGAAGTTGTAAGGGACGTGTTATAAAGCGTGGGGATAATATAGGAGGGCAAACATCTTGTGTCATTGTCGTTTGGTCATTAATTTTCCTTTATTTGACTCCAAGTGTCAATGGGTGATGCGATGAGATGTACAATCTCGTCATTTCGTCTTTTTTATTTGTCTTGCCTCGTTTCACGCACTTCTCTCCATACCATCCTTCCTCCGTACATGCAGTGTCTGTTTGTATGCACAAGCATTTTCGAAAAACACTCTTTGGGGATATTGGACGAATTGTATTGATGATGACACCTTACAATCCAATCTTATATTCCCTCCCTCGTAATATATACCTACTACACTATAAGCGTTTCGTAAACGTATACAAGCTTTTCTATTTTACTAATAATTCCTGTATCGTTTACTGTATACAGTCACACACTTGCTTCATTTCTGTATTATAGTAATGAAGGCAATACATGCTGTTTGCTGAATGAGCCTGATATACTGCTTTGTAGTAATATGTGTTAAGGAGACTATGAAGACTTTTTGAGCTATGAACTAAACGATGATTACATATTATATGAGACGACACAGGGTTGTGTTTCCTTTCCCTGTATTCATTTCAATACTTGGACACGACATCATTCTCTGCAATGTTCATTCTAATTTACTCGAGACCAGAGTTGTTCTAGGGATCACACTTCAGCAGATGACTGATAGTGAGACTGACAAGGAGACCAACTAGTACAACTTATTGCATTTTCCACACTAACATCAACCATCCCACTTCAATATACATACACTATATATAATGTATAGTAGTTTAATCATCTATTTATTATACATACTGTGTCATTGAGCGTAGTATGTTAACTTACGTAGGTATGCTTAACATTTTACTACTGTAGGTAGGCAAAGTTCCATTTTTTCGATTCACACTTTTTTCTTTTGACATGAAGTTTTATTTTTGTAAATAGTGTGGACGTAGAATAGGTTTCATTTCAGTGACCACTCCAAGTATTGACGTCATTGAAAGGGTTGGAAAAGTTAAGAATCAAATGGTTTCAAAACAACTGTTTGTTCTCTATTTCTACCTGAGAATTAAATTCGAACGTTTTATTGCATACAACAGAAACACGATTGTAATGCTCCTACTACTATTAGGACGTAAGATGGAGATACATAGTATGTACATGGATACAAGACAATATTATGTAAATGAAAGTGTTGAGTAATAAGACTAGAGTGAGAGAGTAATGTAAATGTAGCAGTTTGGATGAATGGTTCCTCTGGTTCTTTATTGGCAGCGTAGAAATAAATAGAAGAGTGGAGTGAGTAAAAGAAAGAGTGGATAGTTAGTCATTCACTCCCTCATCATGTCTGTCCATTCATTCCTTGCTCCTGCATTGCTTGCGATGTTGGCATGAAAAGCGAGAGAAGATCCAAAGCTCAATTCTACTAACACTAAAATCATTTTTCAACCTGACACGTATTTTCTCATTACATTCTCTCGTCTTATACTCAACATAGTATATTACAACCTATACTTTGTCCCAATGCCCGATGAAATCATTTAAAACTAAAATAAGGTCTATATAATACATTTACTCTTATTTTCATACACGTACGTTGTAAATAATTGTACTGATATCGCTGTAACTATACCAAGGGACATGTAGCAACATGAAAAGCAACAAGCTGAGAGAGAGAGAGAGTGAACTAAGCAGCTATTTTAATCATTACTTTACATTTGGTATGTATGTTGCTGTAGCCAGAGTTGAGTAGTGAATGAATGAGAGTTGTAAAAGGATTATTGGTTGATGAATTGACTGTGACTGTTGTGAATTGTCACTGTCAGTCAGAGCAGAGTTATTACTGCACAGCCACGAACAACATGCCGTGTAGTTCTGTGTAGTGCTCATTGTTGTTTACAACTACAAGTGGCTAATAATCATAATAATGTAAACTCCAAGATCATAACAAGCACTGGAAATTAATGAAAGGAAGATGATGATACTCCTTTAGAAGAACAGCTCTATACGTGTGCAGGCCACATTCAGATTTTATTTTATAGAGAGAGAGAGAAGGATGAATTGGATATTGTATGGGGAGTGCATTGTGTTTCATTTTATTATGGACAGTGAGATGCATTTTGTTTTATGGCAGTGTCTTGTTTCAGTCCTTGTCACTTGCATTCAACTACCAACAATCATATCATCTCACTCACTGCCTTGTAAACAATCCACAACCACCACCACCGTCTTCAATACTTCATCAAACATTCTTTATGGCCGACTCTAGTACATATTCCATCATTGCGTCATATTACAAACACAACCGTCTCTGTGTTGCTACAACCATTCGAGTAACAACGTCAGTTTTCACACTGTACAATACTGTGCAATGTACTTACACGTTATTTTATGTATACATATGTGGCAATTATGATGTTGTGAAATAATCAACTGAATTAATTAAAAATCAGCACCGAGTGTTATTTCGTATGTTAATACAATAATATTTTACACAGGGATTGAGTAGATGAAGTAAGTGTCTTAGAATATCGACATTTCAGTTTCGACAAAATAGTTATCAAATACAAGTGAAGGAATAATTTAATTTTGCCTTTTCCGATTCAATTTATTGCAATGACCCAGGGGATGTACTTTTTCACCATTTTTGACTTTATTTGTTCAAGGGAACGAAGGAAAGTCGTAAACATTGTCTAAAATGACTAAATTGAGTATTTAGCCCAATTTAACCTACGCATATTTTCCGTAATTGAATTACATAGAGAGCAGTGCGAGAAAAATGTATTTTGTGTCTCAAGTGCCTCCATTCACTTGGAGAGCTGTACAGAGGTACCTATTTGCATTTTAGATGCTCCCGTTATTGATTTCACATTGCTACCATTACCATTCGTAAATGTTATTACTTCATCGATCCATCTTGCATTTAACTTGTCCAGATAGTAAAATACAATTTTTGTGCTATTTTATTTGCAGTGAAGTCATAAAGTAATACATATTACAACTACAACAGTGCTAATGCCAAAAAGACAAGATTTGGACATAAAAATGCAAATAAGAATCTATAGGAAGATATAAGCAATAAAACGTATGCAGGACTTCTCTTTTTTATTTTGCATTATGCGATGGAAGTTATTACACATTTTCATTTGTCAATACTCACGCTGTGAGTTTACTGCCCCAATGACATTTGCTCCTACTCCAGAAAAGAAGAACAAGCTTAAAAATGTATTTGTTATTACACACGTAAATAAAATCAATATTTATTATAACAATGTACAAACCTCAAGCCTATTTTTTGTGGTATAAAGTTATAAACAAGTCAGAGACACACATAGAGGCGAGGAGTATTCATTGTGTGTGTTTTGAAATGTTCTGATTTAACTTTTATAATACGAGAGCAATAAAAGTGAGTAGAATTGCAGGTGTATAGTAGAATTGAAGAGAGCGAGGTGACTTGAAGAGAGCAATAGGAGCGTGAATGGAGAAATTAGCATCACAAATAGAAAAAAGAGCGGATAGAGCTGAGGGAGGTTGTGAGACTGGAATAAAAGCTCTTTATGATTACTAAACTTGTTGCTGGGATGATGCATTCAGAGCAGTACAATCCACAATGCAGATCACCACCACCATTCAATCTTCCACATGCAAAAGAAGATCAGAGACTTCTGCACACACAACTCTGCGGTAGTGGAGTGGTAGTGAGGGTAGTCCATAATAGTTTTTGTTGTTGTCGAACATAAGTAATGCAATCAGTAAGTGTAAAACAATTGACAGGTAAATACCACAACATAATTTGTAGCAGTTGGGAACTTGACAGACGGCTTGGCTTAACTTTTAGCCGTACACTGCTCCTACCGCACTCCCCAAACACACAAAACAGAAGTACCTATATAGAATAGACATATAGAAATAGAAATATGCCTATGGAAATATGTGCTTGGGCAATACTGATGAAATGTGAATGAAGAGTGACCCTTCAGAATATTTAGTAGTGCTACAACACGACATGATGTAGCAGGCACGGCAAGCAGTTTGTTGTTTGTTGGGAGAGATGGGAGTCCTTTATTTATCATTTTGGTGGTGGAGGCTGCGAATGGGAAATGTTTGTGAATGTTGTGATGTTGGTGCAGTGCAGACAGAAGTACAAAAGGGCTAGGCAAGTTCAAAAGAAGCGTCTCTCTCACTTCGAACGACTTACTCTACAAACTGGAATTGAAACTATAAACTTTTCCTTGGGTCAAGTCAAACAGTCTCTCATGTAACAGTCAATTCTTTTGTTCCTGTTGCTCAGAATTAATGGCCAAGCGATTCTCTCTCTCTTCTGCAAATAAATCAAACCTCTCATCAACACCACCGTCGTCTTCTTCTTCTTATCCTCCTGCAGACTCTCTACGCTTCTTGACATCCAGTTCAATATCTCTCTGTGTGTGCACTTACTTTTGCTCTTGTATAAATAAAATAAATATGTAGGCAGCTATGTACCCGTTCTCTCGCTTTGCCAACAAGACTTGTACACACAAAAGAATCCTTTCGTTTGATCTACCTCTCATTCTGCACTCCTTCACAGCATAAACAGATTAATGTTCTGTATGTGTTCCACTATTCAAAAATGCTACTTCTTGCACAACACACTGACATGACAAGACATGCAAACTTTCCTCATGCAAACGCAGTGGCACATTCAATTTTTCTAAGTTTACATTATTAACTCATGTTAGGTATGTTTGAAATTGAAATTCTTGAAAGTGTATCAACCGACTGAGGCTGTGTGTAATTATCATCATCAGCTTCTAAATTAATTTACAATTTTTTCCCATTAATAGTGAAAATGGATTTGCTTTTAGTACCTATCTCCCTTGTAACCGGGTACCTAATTAATTACTAACATATCAGCTTAATAACATGCACGACTAAACAAATAGTGCTACACTTTAAATATTTCAATCAAGCAGAATCATTTACTATCACTGTCAAACAAGAAAATGGAAAGCGACAAGAAAAAGTGTGTTAAAAGTTAAAAGGTAATACAGTTTCTTGTTCAAAGGCAATCGATTTTAGTTTGACACGTAAATAAAGATCTGCAGCTATCTATACCATTTACCAATCAATCTATGTACATTTTTTATGTTTTATCTTTTTTGTTATGTGTGGGAAAACAAGAAATTGCACATACACAACATGCCTATATGAAATGACTACCTTGATACATAGTATCTGTATATGGCTACAATTGTAGTGGTGTGTTGTAAATGAGCGTGTTTTGAACGGTACACGTTTGACAAGTAAATTAAATAAATGGATGTAAATAAATGAATTGATTGAGGAATACAGATGTTTTGGGCAGTTGGGTCGTTACAGTTAGTTAACTGCTTATTAGTGAGTTGAAAAAGATATTGATTGGTAGCTATGCAGCATAAGTACTCAATCAAAAGTATCAATTATTTCGCTTTAGCAACACCGCATTGTGTTGTGTGCGTGTACTACTGCAGTGCAGCGTGTACAAATGAGATAACAAAGTATTTTAAGTACAGCCCGTCCTAGACGTTCCGTGTGTCGTTTGCCATGAGAAATGGGGCGACTTTCTTATATCGCGAAAACAAGGAGTGTTGCTCTTTTTTATTTTGCAGTCTTTTACACACAAGTCTGCAGCTACTTTGTCTCTCACTAAATACAAAAAAACAGTTGCTAAATTATTACAATAATTTCCACTTGTTAAAAGAATATCATTGTAAATACGCACTGTACCTATATGCTAGAACTATAGGTATATATATGATTCATTTTGTATGTATTTTATAGTATTGTTATTCGCACTAAGTGGGATTTCCACCAGTGGATTGGAATTCCGAGATGGTACTTGAACACATGGACATTTCCCTTTGACATTGTTACCAATAAATTATATCGCGTGTAATGGCGACGAGTTGAATTGAAAAGCAGAATTGCGTATATGAAAGTAATATCGGATATCATCCGGTAGTTTTGCTTCGCTGTTTGCATTTGGAGTTTGGTGTGTGTTGTGTGTGATGGGATATTAAGTGGTGTAGGTAGTGCAGTAGTAAATGTTATATTGTACGGGGTTTATTTGGCTATCGTTCTTAGCAAGTCCGCGCGTCGTGTCAGCAAAGAGCTATATGTCATTCCGTGCAAGTCTGTAAATTAAACATGCACATTTCTTGAACTTGTCTTGTTCTCTGAAGAAGCAGCAGAGAGTGGAGGAGCACCGCAGTAGGTAACCTGCCTTGACTGATTGTATTCTCATTACTTACTGTGCACTCTCCACTAAACCAAAACGAGTCCCACGTATCTCTACTCATCTCAACACAAAACCTCTGCACAACTGTCCACTACTCCAAACTCACACACACACAATCCCATTACATTTCAAGACGCAGTACAAGGGCTCTCTGCGTTTGGTTCACAGATAAAAATTAAAATCAAGTAAAGCCACTGATGCGAGAACCTTACTGGTTTGTTTCTTGCTCCTTCCCTTCTTTATGCCTCTACACCACAATTCTTTGTTTTGATTTCTTTGCGGCGAGGCAATATTTTATCTTCCTTCATTGTTGTCTTCAACAAATGTTCTGAACAACCATTCTTGTAATTCTTATGCAGTGTGATGTAATACACGCAAATAAACTTATTAACAAAGTTTACAATTCTGTTCTTGGGGCATTGTGAAATCCTCTCACTCTGTGCTTCTTTTTTACAGAGGGAAGAGTTATTTTTATTTGTGTGAATAAAAATATGGTGAATGAATGTATGATGCGGTTGGCGTGAGTCGGAGCATGTTGTTGGCAATGTCGCTAGGCTTTTAGATGTGGCGATAGTGACAATGTGCGGGTGAAGTGGTGACTTAAGTAAGAAAGATGAATGGAGTGGAGACGTTGATGATAAGGTGGCTAATGCATGGGTTGTTGCAGAGAAGATGCGATGACGACGGCAGACGAGTGAAGTAGAGGAAGGAGCGAGATGAGATGATTATCTTCCTCTCTCCTCCCTTGATCTTACACTTGAAAACAATTTTTATTTGCATATTGTGACAGAGAGATATGTCTGTTCTTTATGCAAGCCAAAAGCCACCGAGAGGTTGTAAAATACTTTCCGATCTCCTCCTCCACTAAACAATCTTCTTCCACTCTCCTTTCCTCCCAGTCCAAGTCACTCGTGCTGGTCGTGTGTTTCTCTACTATACAGATACTACAGCTCCAATCATAATCATCCTCATCAAAATACTCATACTGTCTCAAATTAAACATCATCATAAAAATATAAAGTACCTACCTATTGTACCTATACAATTCAAGGGAGCAGTATTTCATAGTCTGTATGTTCCATCCTTATTTTACCCAAGCGTTTAAAAATTGAACCATTTTTTTTAAACATGAACCTTACATAATATTGATTTTGATAATATCGAATTGCTTAAACATTTAAAAATGCCTACCTAAACCGTTTAATGAAAATAATAATCTTATTTAAAAATTCCCTTTTTGATTTACATAAGTAGATGTTTCACCTTTATTGGTAGTGGGTCTGAATGTAATAATTTAAAACAAGATAAATTTTAGCCATACCATTCTTGAATTACAAAACTACATAATTATTATGATATAATATGATTGTTATAATGTGAATATTATGTGGCTGTTGCAATGCAATGTGACAATTTGAGATTTAAAGGTGGATGTAAAATAGTTGGTAATTTTTATTGGAATTGCACGGACGAGCGTTTGTGTGTGTTCATCAAGAAATTTGTGATGTGGAAGGAAGTGTGTTTGTTTGCATTGCAGAGCTGAAGAGAATAGACTTGGAGTGCGGGGCCTGTACATGCACGACACTCCGCTAATCAAAGTAGGCGTGCAGCTTAGGAGAGATAACATTGGTAGTGTATGCAGAGGGTTTTAGGCTGACTGGTAGTTGTTGCAGCTGTGAGTGAGAATACCTTGGTTGAGAGTCTCTTGAAGACTTGTCGTGATGTGCAATGTTGGCTGTAATCTAATTTGTATGCAAAGGTGTGCGCCAAAGAGCCCCTCAGAGTGGAATAGGTTTTGGGAAATGACTCTTCGGATTCGGTCGCTCCTTCCTTTCCACGTCTGACTTCACTCTTTCTCCAGGCTCAGCCAGACTACATGCACACCTTCAGATACGCTCTCTTACAACAGTCTCCTAATATTATTATCCTCACCTCCTACACTGAACGTATAATTGTGACCAGACTATGCACTATGCACTCACGAGCTGCCCAACTTGCTTTAATACCAACAGTCAGCTCAAACAAGTCTACGCGCAAAACCTACTCACACTTTGCTTCGCTATTTGCTGCTTGTTTGTAGTTTGCAGTATGTGTTGGATTGCTAAGCAAAGAACTCCATTTCTTACCAGTCGGGCTATACCTGACAAGGCCTGGTAAGCACAGGAGTATCTGTAATAGTCAAAGTAGCTGTAGGTAGTTGAAGAAGAAGAAGAAGAGGAATAGTTCGTTTACTCCATCCCATTTGGTCTCAAAGACACATCTTCTCATATCAAGGGAATATTTGAAGCCACCTTCATGTATTCAAACTCATTTTTCACTCCAACTCATGCCCAGAGTACCAATAAGCCTCTCACGCCCTCCAAACTCTTTACTTTCCTTCTTCCAACGTGTTTTACACAGTTATTTATGATCTCAGTCTTTTCTCCAATGCTCCTCCATTTTTCTCTCCTAATGTCCAATCTAACGCTTATAATCCACTAATTTCATTACCGTCTTTTCTTAATGCCAGAAGTACAGGGTCAACTTCCTCCACACTACAAATGCAATAGAGAAAAATTGAAAGTTTCTTCAAGGAAATCATTCGGATATTTAATCCGTGATTCCCTATCTATATGAAATATTTCTTCTATGAGTGCAAATGACAAGGTTAAAGGTGCAGAATGAAATGAAGGTGCTATGCATCTGCGAAAATAATTGTGTGAGTATATTCTGAGTTTATTTGGATGATTGAAATATTTAAGAAGGAGGAAATGTATTTGGAGGAAGAACGTTCATCTCTCTGGTTCTGGTTCTTCTTGCACACACCGGTTTGATAATAAGTTTTGGAAGAGTCTTGAAGTTATAAAGCGAGTGAAAAAGTCGGGCGGGAGCTGTCGTGTAGAATGTTATTGACATTCCGACATGTCTGTGAAGATTTCATTTGCATGCCCCAAGCAGCCATTTTGCATCCATTCATTCAGTCAATATTCCATGTAGAACATCCGTCACGTCTTCCCCACTTTTTCTTACTTTTGTATTCTATTTGCACAAGTCCCATTCATTCGTGAAATGAAAGTAGTCTGTCGATACGTACAGCTCCAACCTTCCTGCATGAACAATTTAACCATGCGGTTGTCGCTTAACCAGACCATGGCGACTAGAAGCCCACAGTCTCTCCCATTATCATTCCCGCACTCGCACAAGGTAAAACGCATTATCATTTTATTATTGCATTACACTTCTCCGCAAAACACCACACCAAGATTCAAATGTCTTTTAAAAAATACTTACACATCATGGCACACCATCCTAAAATATATAACCACCAAAAGAACTTGCCTCTAGTAGTCTAACCATCTATCTAATAAAGTAAACTGTAGTTAACCAAAAACTAACAAGGTTCGTATTAAAACTGCATTCTGAATTTAAAAACTCTTATGATTAGATTCAGTTTTCTGTACTGCATAGAAATGCTGAAGAATATAAAGTAAATGTAAATCTGGGCTATATAAATAGTTTAGTAATTTGTCAAATCATGTTCTTCGTGTGTATTATATGTAATTCTCCTAACTTGGTATACATTATTAAATGCAATTCTTGACTCACATACGTCAACATAGACTAAGCACAATGAGAAAAAATGAAATATAGATGATTGCAATTGTTGGTTGCGTGTAATGACGTAGAGAGATGGATAAATTAGAATGTAAGGAGACAGAGGATTATAAGATATGACAGTAAAGGGCAAAGGAACAAGAAACAACGTGTACAGATGTAACGTAATTATAAATATGCTAACTTTAAATGTAAACGTGCTACTTAAATATATTTCCATGACGTGAGTGCTCCTGGCTGTTTTATATGTGCAGAAACATTCTGTATGTAGTTATGAGTATATCGTATATCTATATATATGAGGTTTGCATTATGTTTCATGTACTCGACTACTAACTCATTGTAAAATAATATTTTGGGTAAATTAAGTAAACGTTCCCTCTCACTCATCTTCCGTGAGCATCACCACGTACGACGTGTTGTATCTGTAACTAATGGGTCACGTCCACTCTGCCTTGTACAAAATGAATAGTTGCTCCTATACTCACACTCACACAGATAGAAATACTTCTCCTAACAGTACTGCATTTGTCTGAAACCAGTCAACCTGCCTGCTACTTGTAAGTTGGTGTAGTTATAATAATACTACGTAGGGACAATATGAAGCATGGAAGGTTCGTTTGTGCAAAGGCTGCTGTGTGTACGTAGAAGAGTCAACACTCGAGCTGCTTTAGCAGTCCGTCTTGTTCTATGTACAGCAATGTAATTTCTAATGGAACGTAGTAATGCAATAAATTGGTTTGTCAAGATGAGCTGGTGCTGCGGACGTGATCAGATGAACCAGTCAGATTTACAAAATTGATTTGATATGTGGGACACTTGTCTTGAAATCAGCATCTGTGAAAAATGTGATGGAGTATTCAGTTTGCACTTCGCAGACAAAGGCACGTCATGTACCAAAATGAAAATCGTTGAATTTTCAACATTATTTGTCTTGCCCAGCCACACATTCAGTTAGCAGAGGAGGAAATTGAAAAACTTAAAGGAGAGGCACAAATGTAAAGAAGATTATGTATATTTCCTTCTGATAAATGATAGCACATGCAGCTTTTGTAGTACAAAGAAGAAAAAGGAACATCCTACCAGAAAAAATACTTAGAGAAGCTTTTAATGTAAAGCAATGTACAAGAAATCAGATTTTTCATCTGCAACAACTGTAAAGTGTATTGTAATCTATAGCAAAAAATACTGTGATTATAATTTCCGCATGAATACAGACGTTGAGCATCTCAGTCTTAAAAGAACGTTGCATTTGCTTGTGTAATCATGACAGAAAAAATAAACACATCTTTCTATCAGAGCGATTTGTCTTTGCCACTGAAAAAAGGCGGAATTAATGCGAAGATTTGTGTCTGCTGCGACCATATGCTCAGCCACTCTTCTAACTTCTTCATTCTGTAGTTGGAAAATAACATTTGTAGCTATTTGATGACTACAAACGAAGTATATTCATCCCCCTTCATTTATTTAGTTCTTCTGAGCACACAGTGAAGAGATGAGACTTGTAAGTAACATTTCGATACAATTCGAGTGTATTTGCATAACTTAGTTTGGGATAGAGGAAGCCGAAGCAGAGAAGCCGAAGAAGAGAGAAATGAAATGAAAGGGATGAGTTCATTGAAACGGAATGAAATAATAGGTATTAATGCTCCCATGTAAATGAAAATGGGATTAAAATACAGAGAGGCAAGTCAAGTCAATTACGCCTTGTCTCAAACCAAATGAACACTCCACTGAGTGCAAAGTACACACACAACAACTCAACTCCAACCCAAAGATATTTCTAAAGCCAAGGCTAATGGTAATGACGGAAATAAGCAACTGATCGCCCTGTGTTGCTCTATATTCACAATCATCGTAGATCATCATTTTATATTTTCATTCACAACACTCCCGCTCTTATACCCGTATACGTAGTAGTACATTAATAGTATACTTTGTACTTCTGAAGCAGCAGGGACGACGATGATGAAATGAAAAATGGATGGGTTGTGCGTGGAGAGCGTTTCAACACTCTAAAAGACAAGTTTATTTAAGCAGAGTTATTATCAGTCATTCAGTCCCGTTGAAATGTCCGACTGAATGAAACGGGGATGAAAATGCGGAAATGTAACCCCATCATTCCCTTATGATTAGTCGTTGATTTGCTGGTGTCACTTGTAGCACATTACATAATGACACGTGTCATGTCATATGTCTTCCCAATTTACTTCATTACCCTTCATTTTTACTACATTGTAATTATTGCCTCCAGGGTTGCATTTAATGTTCAAATACGTACAACCTGCTATTTATGTATGTTAGCTATATAAGTAATACGTAGTTCACGACACAGCAGTACAATGTGACATAAATTACACTTAATTTACAGTATCATTTTTACAGAACACGTTGTGGGGTCTTACTCATCATATAATTGCCTTGTTCATTACTAAATAGCTTCGTTTTGGTTGGATATTGATGAAACGGTGTTCTTTGGTGGAGGAGTATTTTTATGAGTGTGTGAAGATGTATGTGAAAAGAATTGTCACTTTATTAGGCTTATTGTCAATGGGAAAGCATTTGTAGTTATTTAGCGGAGGATGAGAGTGAGGGACGCAGGGTGAGATCTGAGACGTATTAAATAAAGGTCTGAACATAAAAGAACCCCAGCACTACTGTGTGCTTGTATTGTATATTACATATGAGGAACGAGGACGTAAAGAAAACTGGCAGTAGTAGTAAAAATCGGGTTGAGTAGTATAAATCTATAGGGAAAGTGAAATTTAGTGGTGGTGGTTGTAGTGGTGCACTTGAGTTGGCTGTGGAAAGCTGAGAGTAAATTTTTTCGGTGATCTTTTCGTCAAATAGAGAGTAATCAAGAAGAAGGAAAAAGCCGAATAGAATTGACTGAGTCAAGTGAACTGAACAGGAAAGGATGATTGTGATACAGAGGAAATTCAAAAGGGAAACTGAAATTTTTTCCCCAAACCAGCACCACACACTTTCCTATACGAATACTTTTAACGCACATAGCCAGAATGCGCCTAATAGAGAGTAAATAAGAAATACACAGCCAAAATGAATGTGTCTCTCTCCTTCTCTCTACAGTTTCCCTTGTATTCTTTTCTATCTCATTTTGCCAATTTTCGTCTCAAGATGAAAAGTATTCTATAACAGACTACACACTTATAGCATCCCACCACGTAAGTTCCATTGCATTCCATGTATGCCTGTACATGCAATTTTACAAGTGTATAGCTCTCTGCTGGTTTTTCCACATAGATTTTACGTACACGATGGAAATTGTATGACAAATAGGCAGTGCCTGTATCTGAGACACATGGCATTGTGTGAAAATGCGTTATATGGAGAAGTATCGGGTAAAACTCGGAGGCAGATGAGATAGAAGTAACAGGATGATTGAATTTGATTTTCTATGCAGCTTCCAATCAAAGCCAAGCCGCAAAAGTGTATAGAACAAGCTTAAATAAAATTTGTAGTTTGCTTTGCTTGCTTTCCTGTCTCTATCTCTCCTTGCGGGATTCAATTAGGGACATTCTGTGTAGACTGTGAGTGTACAGCTCCAGTGTGTGTCTAGTTAGTGCATCTAGCTGCAAGTATAAATGAGAGGCATTTTAAAGGAAGAAAAGAGAGAAATGGACAATTCTATAAATAGATTTAGTCGAGTTTAGTGTTGATGTTCTTGTCGTTCGGAAAAATGTTGTGGAGTTGTTGGTGGTGGTAGAAGAAGACTGCAACTGTGTCGGTTAGTTTTGATTAGTCGACACAACACTTGGATTGTGTGGACTGTAGTGGTCTAGAAGGTATTCTGTGCACAAGGACAAATCAAAGCTAATGCAAGTAAAAACTGAAGCTGCTGAACCGAAGTGCGAGTGCATAAAAGGAAGTTGGTAAAAAAAGACAAGAGGGACCATTTCCAAACCACGAATTTCCTCTCTCTCTGCTCGACTGTCAGCAACAATCACGGCTCATCAGCAGATTCCTTTCAAAATTTGATTTTCTAACCACACAACCAACATTTTGTTTTTTCTTTAGCTCTTCTGTTTGCTTTCACTTTACACAGTCTCTCCGCATTAGCGTTGCTGCTCCTGTGTGCTCCTTCCTTGTGACAATTCTCAACTCACACCACTACCGCATTTCCATTCAAGCTGCATCTTTATTGACACTAATACAAAACACTAAGCAAACAGACAACTTCTAGTAATGTTGTCAGTTTAGCTTCGTCTGTGTGTAAATGAGTGACTTGTGAAATGTGATATGAGCAATTAAAAGATGATTTCAATTAGCTACACATTTCTCACGCGCACGAATGAAAATTGAATGAAAAAAGTGTTTTCATTTTTCAATAATGAAACAATTAAGTAATCTATACAGTATTTGCTGTATAGAGGTGAATAAATTGAAAAGAATATTACTGAAAGTAGGTAGTAGAAGGGTTATTGAAGAATAATTAAGAGAGATGAATGAAGTAATGAGGTTGGGTGATAAAAAGCTTTGCTTTTTGCACAAGGGTTGGCAAAGTCAATAAACATAGAAGTTACGTCATAAAGTGAAAGACGAAAGGTACTTCGTGCGTGGAGCTGTCAAGAGTCCTGCTGGGACTTTGGCAAACAGTTTAATATTCGCCTTAGCAGTTCTTGTGAGATTTGATTGACAGCTTAGTGATTATTAGAAACTGTTTAGACCCTTTTCAGACATAAAGTATGAAATCCAATACTCAATCCATTTTGTCGTGACTTTCATAACGCAAACGTTTATTGGAACGCACTGTTTAATGTGCTCTTTAGAGGACTCAGCGCAGTCAAACTGGTTGCAGTCGTGTCTTAAGTAGCAGACTGATCACCTCATCAAATCCATACTCAACTTCTACACGTACAAAATAAATTCACAACAAAAATTGTGCCTCAAACAAAATACTAAACTACCTGCCAGTTCTGTAATATTCGCTATTCAATTTCTAGAAAAATTGTTTTAAGAGACATTTTAATGGAAAATCTTAACTATTTTGCAAAATCACACAGCAGATTACAAATAATTGTGAGCAAATCGTGAGAAAAATCGTTCCCTACGGAGATAAACATTGAAGGCGACTTGAGTTCTGTTAAATGAAAATTCCGTAACTAATCTCACATCTTCATTTACATACCCAACACACCAAAGTTATTAAATGTCGCTAATAAGATAGTGTGAAGCTAGTATGAATATAATGTAAACGATAAATCACATAAATAAATGGTCAGATTAAATACGTAAAGTATTTCATATTGCATTAATAAATCTGAGTCTTAATTCTATTGGCTGGTTGATGAAAACATGATGATTTCTGGTAAATAATGTAATTAAAGATGAACAAAGGAAGCTGCAGAGGAAAATAGTGCCTAGGCGTTTGGTTTGTTGCACAGTGGATGCATTTGACACAGTCGAGATTGCGTCCGATATGGCTTTATTTCCTTTCGTTATGAGATTTGAGAGTAGTGGCTCGTGAAAAGCGTTTTTCCTTTCCTTCTCTCATCATTCCACATTCATACAATACATATTCCAGACTTTTCACAGTCACATCCCATCCTACCCTGCTTATTCCTACCCAAACACTATAAATAGTCTCTCCCATCATGTATTCCTCTGCAAAAACAAGTTATAAGAGAAAATCATGGGATTATGTTATAACAATGTATGCCGTAACCATAAATGTGGAATATTGTTCTACTTGAAGTCAACACAATTCACCCAATGACGATGGAAAGGATGCTCGTAGTAATTCCGTGTCAGTTTACATGGAAGCAGATGTATCCTATAGAAAGGCAACCCGTTCTTTTGTATTGTGTGTATTGTTTTGTGTTATATGCACTTGTAGTGTTATGTTGTCTATAAATGTATGGCACACATCACATCACATGAGAGAATGTTGCTTCTGCCCTCCTGTAATGTTCTTTCCGTGCATTAGCCAAAATCCTCTGGAGGGAACCCAAACCCGAGTCAAATCCAGTTTTATCCTATGCATGGTCAATCCACATTCCCTCCAGTAAATACCCGCACACGCTGATATATCCGTTTACACACACAGAACACAATTACATACAATGAAATGGTTTATATTTTATATCACTTTCCTCTATATGAGTATTGTATGATTTTATGAGGAAAAGGAAGTATAGAAGGAAATGTGAAATAGCTCCCGTATTTGTGTGTGTTGGGATT
This sequence comes from Pogonognathellus flavescens, assembly GCA_019776165.1. NCBI lineage: Eukaryota > Metazoa > Arthropoda > Collembola > Entomobryomorpha > Tomoceridae > Pogonognathellus > Pogonognathellus flavescens. The sequence continues at coordinate 28,990 of JABASD010000486.1, forward strand.
GTTGGGTGTGTTGGGCTGTGGCTGCTCATAACTGAAAGTGAAATGGTGTCCAGTGTAGTGAAGTGAAATGATATGTGATGACCATTCCATTCTATTCCAGGCATCCGTGGAAAACATCATTCACTTCGCACCACCGTAAAAAACGGATTTGGGTGAGAAATGACTTTCACCCATATACTTGACTTGTAGCTTGTCTCTCTCGGCCTTCCCCGTCCATCCACTCACATTACAAAAGATAACGGCACATAAATAACTACACACTTCATTCTGTTTATTTCATTCTTTTAATCGAATCTCTCGTTTGATTTCATTCCATTTCGTTTACGCACAGATTTCATTGCAACTGAATACTCACTGCCCGCTCATGCTTCACCTTCCTCTACTACAGCCATGTTCAACTGACCAACAAAATAACGTCAGTCTTTTTAGGCTTATATAGGCTGAATAACTCTCGTATACACTCATTCCTCTATAAACATAGTAAATCTAGAAGTAGTGGTAGTCTTTGCATTCTCCATCGTATGAACTCTTTTGCCAATCATAAATGGATGCGGGAGAGTTGTGTATAGAGGAAAAGAGTAGCACAAGCCAAGGCAGGCTGAAAGTGGCAGAGGCCTGGTTTGTGTTAGAATAGAACAGTTTGAACTGTTATCTTGTAGCAGATCACATTATGTGTATTACACGACTGGTCTTTGGCAAAGCTTGTTGTTCAATTTACATCAACTTCTCACAATGGAATCAGAAGGGTTATTACAAGCTCGTTATTATGACTGATTTATGACAGGAGGGGCGACAACAAATTTCGTATACCATTTCACACTAGTTCCTTTAAAGAAATATTACAATTCATATTAACCATTTATTTCATATCCACATTCACAATACACTTCCCAACAGTCTTAATATGTTTTTCTAAGTAGATAGAAGGTGCAGTGCTTTAAATACAATCGTAGTAGCTATGGGAAGAAATATTAATATAGTGCGATTGCTGTTATGATCACATATTTCTTCAATAGAAAGACTTTGCATTTTAATATTGGCGAGACAGTCTCGGTATTAGTCATATTATTATCATAATTCTGGTTTATATTGATTGTGTGTACATCTATATGCACTAACGATACTACTAGTAATATAATACTGCAAGAGTATTTCTACGAGTATTTCTGTGAGATACGTGCAGTATTAGTTTGTTATTTTAGTTGGTAGTTCTTTTGCGGGTAGGTCTGCCGCACTGACCCCTGCGGATTTTCATGACGACGAGTTGTCCATTATAATTAACCCGCAGGCTTACTTCAGCTTCGTTAACTTACTTACTCAGCAAATCATCATCTTCATTCTCCATTCCATTTACACGCTGAGAGTAGTATCTGTGGAGTATTGATGCAGGAGGAGTAGCCATATCTATTGTGAGTGTAATTGTATGTGTGGTATTGGGATGTGTAAAATATAGAAGGTCAGTTACCCAGCGTGCACAAACACAGAGCGACTTAAGAACAAAAGAAAATAAAAGTCGGAGGACTAAGTCGCCATAATTAACTGTCTTCGTGATGATGTCATTGAGGATTATAGGCCTAGCACGTCCTGTGCGCTTAAACGACTACCACCTCATGAACTTGCATAAAAGCCGAGTATTTACATCACGTTGTTGTAGCCGTCCTCATGCTCAGTGGGATTGTGGAAACGATAAAGTAAACAATGCAGCATTTGCACTAAGTTGCGAATCATGTTCAAATAAGTTAGAATAAGCCATAAATTCAAAGTGCATTCTCTCAGGTCATAATATCCTGTAATGAATCTCCCAATCCATTTTCTGCCTTGTTCAACGACACAGTTAGAGAAACGTGTATAGTTCGTCGTAAAGAAAAAGAGGAAAGTGGAAGAGGACGGAGGAGAGGAGGGGATCAACTCAAGTAGAAAGGTAGCCTCAAGGTGTGATGTGCCTAATACAATTCAATCCAATACCCCAGAGATCAAAACCCAATAAGGCACACCACATTTACGTATTTCCAACGGACTTGTACACCAAATCCATCTGCTCAACATAATTTACACCAAGACTGACCATCCACAGTCTTCTCTGTCTGTATTTGTGCAGCTTTCTTTATAGATAAAGTCCCCGCTCAAGGATATATGCTAAACACATACATTTTATTACCGATGCATACCTATACGAGATATATTACTATACTGTGAAACAATTTTATTAGCAACTTGCATAACTCGGGATATGCTTTAGTATTTGTGGTTATGGGTGTATGGAAAGTAAACTTGGAGACTCTCCCTTATTTTTAGTTGCGTATAGTAAGTGCAGTATTGAAGTAAATAAAAGTGAGTGTGTACATACAGAAAGGAAAAGAAGGTAGAAAAGTTGACCAGTGGTTTGGGTTGCTGATACAGTAGAACATAACTCTGCCAAAGGCAGAGAGAATTGCATTATTGATTTAGTAGTGATGGTGAAGAAAGAGGAGAATGTGTGTGGCTTTGTGTGGAGCCCCACACAGAACTATACAGGATCGTATTGCAGGGCCTTATTACTTACAAAAGTAGCATCAACAATCAAACACACAGCCTCGATCGTCTCTTTCTAACTTTTTCCAACTTGAGATATTTTTGTAGTTTCTGTCTTCACTCCTTCTTTTTCCAAGAAACAGCCACCTTCTTAATCCTTTTATTGCTATGGATGTTGATTACATAATTGACAGAGGATATTAAAAATTGTTGTGTTGTATTTTTGGAAATATAAAATGTAAATGGGTCTAAAAGGGTTTCCAGGTAGAATATCCTGCTTTGAACTACTCTGGCATTACCAGAAGAGTTGTATAGAACTGAGAAGCCTATTTTCCAAGTGGACAAATAAATGAGTAATTTAGTTGAGTTTTATGGCTCTTTTATGTGTAATTAGAATAACTATAATGGGCTGAACGATTAGATTATTATGTGTTATTTCGGGGTTATCAAAATTTGTTGTACACTTGTAGTTCTTCTAAAGCCTTGCTGGGAACTACACATGCTATTCCCTAATCTCTCTACTAAGTGCTGTCAGAAATATAAGGGTACGGCGGTAATTGCATTATTTACGACATTCATTGCCCACGCACTTTACTCACATTCACCATACGTGTAGATTAAGATTGAGCCAGTTATTTTTACCTGCACTTAAATCCAGGTGGGTGCTTTCTAATTATTAGGATTGCATTAACTCTGTTCCGGCTGTAGACGTTCACTGCTCTTTAAACGCTCTAATCTACACACACTTGTGATGGGCAGAGATAAATAAACCGTGGGGTTTTGTGGAAAGGATATTATGCATGATACATACAATTAAGCACACAAAGGAACAGTAATAACTGCCTGTAAGGTGTATAAATGCTTGTAGATTGTCTGCAGGCTTGTAAGTGTGTCGAGGAACAAGATAACAAACACCATAAACTTCGTTCAAGCCTTAAAGTGAGACCTTATTGCCTTAAACATGTCTTTATTTCTCCACAAAGAGGAAATGGGATATCATAATTCAATTTTTAACCCCCGCACCACAACCTTAGTCCTATACCATCCACAGTAAACACATTTCTTCAGTTTTACAACAAAATGCTCTCAGTTTACATCCAGCAACAGTTACACGTAAAATAATCCTGGGAAGTGTACTCTTCTTTGTATTTATTTTCCTATTAAGACAAAAGTTGACAATTTAGAGTTGTTACTGCTAATTTGTGAGTGTGTACTTTGTAGCACGTAATATGTACGTAGCACAACTTTGTCCTGGTCGTACTTAGCTAATAATTCTGTACAGATGGCAAAAGACGAAATACAAGTTTTATAAAAATGATTAGGAGATTGTTGAACATTGTTGGGAGTATGTTAGTGACTTATTGCAGTGAAACTTAATTTTACCGACAAGGCAGAACAACTTATCAAAAGTTGTGGTTTCCTTCTTCTCCCGCTGTCTTTGAGCTCGAGTGGATAAATTGGGAAATGGTCTCGAGAAAAGTTAATTAGTGTTTCGCTGTTTCTTGGCAAGGAAGTTCACCCTTAAGCCATAACTAGCAAACATGACTGTGTATGTACACCTAACCTATACAAGTACAACGTAAAAGCTTGTACAGTTATTGATATAAGGTCATTTAGCTTTGGCCACATAAAACTATTTATATTACATGTCTATGTTACCAGTACTATTACATGTTATGTATCAATACTGTGTTAGTTACGGCTCTGACCAAAGAAAAGAAACGAATTCCCCGAAAAACTAACGAGAAGAGGTAAAAGGTGGAAGATCGGGACATTATGTGTAGAAGTGGCTAGGTGTGTGTGGCTTTAAAAAGATTTCATGGTCTATAAAATGATTCTGTTAAGCATTAGAGTATGAGATACATAATAGGCTGCTCGTAAAGATGATCTTGTAACTTGTATGAGCAACTTTGTAGCTAGAAGCTGATTGTGAGTTAGTAGACCGGACATGAGTGGAGAAAATGCTACACCACTCTCTCTCTCTCCCGTGTACAAGTCTTCCTTGACCATTCCATTGCATACGTGGGGATGCGGGAATATTGCTCGATCCACAACAACTTTGTCCGTGTGAGTAGCTTTGGAGGAATAGAACTGGAGAAGGAGTAGTAAGCAATATGATGGAAGTATTTGATGTTTCAGCTCATTTGTAGCTCATGTTGATATTGATCACACCATGTTTTATGACTGGGTCAACCTGATTTGTCCAATTTGTACGAAACCATTCCCAAAGATTTATATCTTCTCTGGCTGCAACATTTTATTTCTCACTCAGACACACAGGCCCAACTAACAACCAACAACCCCACCTCTCTATCATTCCATTTCTCTACACACAGCAAGAACAAATCACACAAAAATGCTTCATCTCTTTCTCCATTAACTTACTCTCCCGTTTTCTCACAAGAAAAATGCCCGTACTTTGCTCTATTGGCGTTTTCTCGGATAAAAATCCACTTTTTAATATTCCGGTAATCCACCATGCGTTCAAAACCAAAAGCGGAATAAAATTCTATTTTGCAACCATTTTTCATTTTCAAGTATTTTTCCTGGTTTCGAATCCTACAAATAAAACAGAGGATCGTAACATAATTTCGATTTAAAAATTAAACACAGGTAAAACATAGGTAATCATAGGCAATGGCATCAAGTGAACTTAATATTTTTCCATTACAAATTGTAAATTACAACTCTTCCATAATAAAGAAAAAACTGCTAGCTTACTTGTGGTAATTTAATATTATGAGACAACGATGACAATTTTCTGATATCTCTATGCTGCATAATATGTACGGGTATTAGCGGGGAATACCCTGGAATATTATTTTAAAGGTTTATAAAAAATTGTCCATGTGCTTATGTGGTGAGGAAAAGAGTTTGGAATCGGGCAATGACGGTACTGAGGAATTGGTGGATGGTAGTGTAGTAAAGAGCGGGTAATGTCGTTGAGTGTTTGAAGTGAGTGTGTGGTAGTTTGAAGAATGTGTGTGCAAATAAGACGAAGGCATTTGGTTTCATTATTGCATTGCATTTGTAGTATTAGAGCTGTTGGCAGTGCGTGTTGTAGTGTTATGAGTGTGTTAGTGTATGTAGTGTATGTAGGGTATATGTCTAAAGTCCTGAGATAAGTACAGAGAGTGCTCGTGAAGAGACATGGAGGAGAGTGGTAGGAATATGGCGTGGTGTTGTCGCCGTCGTCTTCCTGACCGTGTCGTGTGTTGTCGTGTATGTAGAGATCCAAAGGAATCTTCGGGATTATAAAGTGGCATTCGCGGAGTCTGCTCACGTTCAGCCTAGATCGTCGGAATTCATTGATATGCCAGCTTGTAATAAGCACCGTAAATCCCGTGATTCCCGTGTAATTTGGCCAAAGAGTTGGCACTTTCTTGTCACGGAGCAATGCAAAGCAAAGAACAGCCAAATGCTGAACAACCCAACCAAACCACCCCGTCCTATCTCTCCAGCACTTCCACCATTTCTTCTTTCATCTTCACTCCAACAAAGAACCCTTCCTCCGAATATTCTCATCCTCTCTCCTGCAGATACTCTGCTGTGTCCTATTGCTTTCTTCACTCACTCACCCGGTGTCTCGAGCAGTGTTTGAAATAACATATCTTATGCAGAGAAAAGATGTTAGGCAACTAGTACCTGCCTTGCAGTAGTTTCAGTTTGCAGAAGTCGACGAGAGAAAAGAGAGAAGGTCGCTTTGGTTTCCTTCTTGCCTTGTCTTCTTCTGTGTCCGTCTCTCAGACCGTCAGACCCCACACTTGCGAAGCACGGCACCTCCTTCGTTTGTATTCCGAACGAGTTGTCTTTAGATTCTTCGGTTTACTCCGATCCTCTTCTTCTTTCTCTTTGTAGCTTCTCTCTTCTCTCTGGTCGTCTTCCGTTTCCCAGACAAGAGTTGACTACCAGAGTTCCAATGAACTAAACTCAACCCAGCCAAAACCTATCGAATCCAATCCGCTATCTTCTAATACCAACATCCATATACGTCATATACTTCCAGCCTTTTCACGAATACTTATACACTACTCGCTTTACTTTACTATAAGATGACTACTAAAGGATGCGTAGCGATGTATGTAGGTACGTTATGTGTCTGTATGTTACAGGGATAGATATTACATGTAGGTTCATCTGTAGCAGAAGCAGCAGGAGGAGCAGTGTGCTCTCTTTAGCTCGTTCCGTCAATTTATTTCCATCTTCAAATGTTGGAAGCCAATCATCCATCCATCCATCCTTGCGTCCATCCATCTCTCTCTTTCTCTCTCTTTCCTTTACATCGCATTACATTACATTCGACTTCAACTGCATTCCATTACGCTTCTTCTCAATTCTGTCTCTTCTCATGGAAAAGTCAGAACAGAATTCTACAGCAAAAACCTAAAAGTCTATTTTACTTTCTCAGAAACGCAAGACCAGTCTTCATCTTCCATTTTTCTTCTAGCCAAAAATCAATAAGAAATGTAACTACATACATAATACATACCATCACAATTTTTCTGTGTAGACAGTATCTTTCTAATACCAAACTGCTTTTTTGTCAGGATTTTAATTTTAGTAAGGAAATGGTATAGTAGGTAGTTTTTAAGGAAAAAATGTATTTATGTATGTATATAGAGATGTGATTATGAGACAGACGATGGTGCAATGAATGTGTGAGTATGAGTGATAATTTTGTGGTGTTTGTTGTTTATAAAAGGCGTAGGCTAATTAGTATTATTGTCATACCCTTGCGTAAAGATAGGGACAACAGAAAATATGAAGAGTAGGGCTTGTCTGTGTATTTGCAGTCACACGCACTCACTCAGTGAGACTGGGAGGATGAGGACAGAAGGGCAGGAGCGTTAAAGAATTGAAATGAACTTTGGCTTGGCATGCTTGTCGTTTTGTCTAGGTCCAGTCGAGTCTGCTGCGTTAAACGTCGCCTACAGCCAAGCGAGCAATAGAGTTACATGAGCTTTATTATTATAGTACAAGCACACAACTACTGAAAGGAACTGTACAATACAGAATGCGAAATGCGTGTTGCTCCTGAAGCTGGCTGGGTCTGGGTGGCTAAGAAGGTCGCTGGCTCCAATGCCCGCTTCCTCCGTTTTTGGTATTCCTGTTGCTACTGAATCATCCCCACGTTCGATTCTTTACGAGCTGCCGAAGTGTGACTTTGCCACTCTCACGTCTCATCTTCAAACCCAGCCGAATACTGAGTAGCTACTCCTCCTATACATTCCGCACAAAATACTACGGCACGAAAGAATAGATGCAAAGAAAGACAAAAAGTAGGGAAGCATGGAAGGAGTTGGTGGACAAGGTTGCAAAAATAAAGTAAAATAATGTTAGTGCATGGATGGATATAGGAGACATATAAGAAGCACAAAGGACTAGTCGCTAGGTGTATTATGCAGGAGTGGAGTAGGGCCAAAGACAGAGAGACACAGTTTGCGTAGTAAGGCAGAAAGTTGTGTGCTGTGGCTGGGCTGGGAGTTGTTAGTGCTGGGACATTCTGCAAAAAGAGTGGAGAGATAGATTTGACTTTAGTAGAGGGAAGAGTTTTAGTTGACTATAAAAAGGTCTACGTGGGGAAGCCAGTCATGTCCTCAAATCTAAACTCGAGCAAAGCAAACCAACTCATGTCCACGTTCATGCAGCACATAAAAAGTTTAGTTTACTTACTGCCAACTACAAACTAAACGATGAGCACTCACATCTTCCACTCAACCAAAGGAGAACAATAGAAAAAGCACCGCGGTGTCTTCTGCACAACTTTGTCTCTTTCTTTCTCTCGGTCTGCTTGTTGAATTCCAAAGTCACGTTGATCTTGTTACTAAATACCTGTGGCTGAAATTAAGTGCAATTTCTCTACACTGAAAAAGTCCAGCCATTCTCTATGCAAGTCTCATGCTACGTCAGCACGAATCAAATCAAATTCAATGAACCAAACCAAAGAGAAATAAAAACCTCTGAAGGAAGCTGCTAATAGTTTTTCTAATTTTCTCAACTTCCCCAATTGTTTTTATCAACACGTTTCCTTCTCCACTTCCAACATAACCAATACTTCTCTCAGACCTACCTATACCTAGTCAATTGCAAGGGGGGAATTACTATATACATTTTTAAATTCATGCCATGTAACATTCAACTATACACAAAACTACATTACATACATACAACCATACAACATTGCATAAACAAGTTTGCATATATATTCCTTTACATATTAATCCTGTGTACAGATAGTAATATAATAAATTGGTCTGTAAATAGATGGATGTGGGCATTTTCCACATTGATTAATTGTTTATTTAGAAAATTGAAAGTTGTTATGAGAGCCCCTTGGAAGTGGATGGAAGTGTTTTTGGTGTGTTGTTAGTGGAGGCAGTTGTGCTTGTTGTGTTTTGGTTGATGTGTGTTAAGATTGGAGTAGGAGGCATGTTGAGCGTTGGAGCAGACAAAAGAAATTTCCAAAAGGCATGTGATTATTCGTATTGGGCGAACAGGGCGTTTTTTGCGATATTGCGAATTGGGAGTGGAGAGTGACAAGGTAGGCGAGCATGAGAAGGATTTGATAGTAAAGAGGAGTCTTGGTTTGCTGGTTGCGTTGCGTGTAGCCTCGGACGGGCGTATGTGATCTGGTTGAGACATCCACAAAGCCCAGGCTTTCCCATGCGCAAGCAGATTACCAACGACCGTCACGGCCTGGCTTCCGGTACCAATTCCACCAATCCGAATCTCTCGCTAAGTGAAGCGGGTTGCGTTTCAACTGACGAGGAGGATGCTCTCTCTCTCTCTCCTTCTACCACCACCGACTCCAGACTCTTCTCCCTCTCTCTCTCTCTACAAACTCATCCTTCACCTTATACTCACTCCGCTAATACTTTTCCTTACTACTACCACCACGTCTACTACAACCACTCTCCCGTAATACTCCGTCCTACATACTTCCCTCACGTTGTGTGACGCTAGCTACGTATCTCCTATCTCCGCTTCCTTCACTCTGCTCAATCCGAAACACAACTGCCACTATCCAATACTCCACTTCATCTGCACGACACATAAGTTCATTCCAACACCAGGGTCACGTTATACGACTACTACCACCTATAAACAACATACACTCACATACACAGAGTGCTTGTAGTAGGAACAGTAGTAGTAGTAGTAAAATACTACGGACTGCTATTACTGCACTCTGTGCCTGAAGTAGGAGAGATACTACGACTACACTTCCTTTCTTCATGTCCACTGCTGCAAACCACACATTGTGCACGCTACGACCAAAGCACTCACATTCCCATTCCTGTCAGACTGTTTTCCTTACTAATAATCGGCATCTGAGGTGACTTATTGTCAGCCACCGTCTGCCCTGCCTGATCTTCCACGATTCTCTCTCCTTCTCTTCCCACAACTTCCTCTCTGTCTTGTCTTGCCACTACTTTTACTACAAACAACTACAACACGTTCGCTCTCTCAGCCTCCTTCTCCTTGTCTTGGACACGCATTGACATTCCGCCAAGGTCTCCTCCAACGAATTTTGTGGTGCATTCCTAAGTGGGCATACTACAACCACTCTCTCAACTAATACCAAGTCTACCTAATACAACATTACATACTGCAGACTCCACTCCGTTTTATTCGCTTGGTCCAGTCTGCACACACACACATCCCAGTCCACAGATCACAACATATCACAACTCTTTCTTTGGTCCTTTGAGACACAACCAGACAAAACGTAGTCTGCAACCACAAGTCACTCGTATACAATAGGCACACACATAATCACACTTGTCAAACAAAATCAAAGCAGAAGTGCAACATAAATTCTCTGACTTCTTAAAATATTACACGAGTCAGGAAGAATTCAACACACCTTGGTGATAAATCTCTGACGAGTGTGAAGTAAATCACTACTGCGGTAGTCTCTGTAAGTTTCGTTCATTCCAGCCCTAGTGTGGAATACCCAGGTCTGTGCCACTCCATTTGTTTTCTCTCTGTCTCATATTCTTAATTCTATTCTCCAGTATATTCTGGAGACTATTTAAAGGGTCGTTTATATTCACATACCTATGGCCGTTTTATTACAAGTGATTAAGACAGCGAGAAAGTTTGTCCGGAGAAAAGAGAAATAAAATTATGGGGAATTTATGTTGGGAGTAATTTGCAATTGATTGCAATGGAATCATCTTCCTCCTCCAATGCGTACCAAGTGCCTAAGTGAGATTTTTTTATAGGCCGTGGCTTTGTTATACGCTGGAGATGGGAGATGTATATAACGGAAGTAAAATAAAGCGAGGTAAAGCATCGCGAGCCACATTTGATTGGAATTTAGTAGGAGAGAGCAAGAGAAGCTTAGACGAGAAGAGAGTCAGTAAAAGCGCCATAAAAATTCTCACCGAATTCAGCTAATTGTTTTAAATTCCCATTGAAGGTCTAAGGAAGTCTTTGTTCTAAGCTCAATCATGTAATTACAATTCGAGTCTAGACGGAACATGTTTCTTGCTTTTGTCATGTCCCCAAGAATACTAGAGAACAAATAAAAGGTTAATTTCTTAGTTTGTCTGCTGCAGTGCCGTGGTGTACACAGCAGCCTTTGTATTTAGATTGGCTACAGATCACAAGACTTGCTAGGAATTTTCCAACTGCATCAAATAAAACTTGTCTCGTTCATCACAGAGTCATGGCATGGCACGGCAGAGCGGAGAATGTACAGCCAGAGAGTGCTGTGATTAACTTGAGCAGTGATGCGATTAAACTTTTGACCAATTTACGACGGACAAGATAGACGAGCAGACCATGCCTTCCCAAACCAACTCAAGACTAACTAATTTCATACAAACGTGACGTTCCTTTATGCCATTTCCTCCTGTCTTTCTATAGGAGCAGTCTAGTAGTCCGTGGAGGAAAATAATATATACGTGCTCTATGCTGTATTAGTTGCACATAGCTGAATTTCAGGACACAGATGAACATTACCCCAAATTCCATCACTTTTCTAATTTTAATGGCTCAGTTGTCTTTCATGACTGGGAAAAAGTTGTGGAGGAAGGAGAGAGATAAATATACGGAGGGTAGCAGAGTTGGAGGAAAGTGTCTGGAGCAGATGTGAATAAGATAAACAAGAGTAGAAATATATTTTGACATTTCTCAATTCTGAAACTTTCTCTCTGTCTTTCTCTGAAGACTGTGTCAAAAATCGGGCATGGTTGTTGGGCTGTCAGAGGATGGGATGATTCATGCTATGTTTGTTACACTGTGCTCAATTAACATGCGATGATTGCAAAACCGTTAGGCGTAAGGCTGGCGGGGCCATGGGGCGGTGTGCCTGGTTTGGGCGCAATGCTTCCATATGGGGCCGTTTCCGCAATGGACTATGCAGTCGCTGCTGGTTCCTTTCACCCAAGACAGTCCCCTGTCAATCCAGCTTTCACTCACTCCTGGTACGTTCTCAATTATTCTCTAACTCAACTTTCAAACAATTCCAAACCCCCAAAAACAAACAAAATAAATACGCAAAGTTTATTATGTAAATTGTACTAAAACAGTTTTAAACGCAAAACCACAAGTAAATGTAATGTCGATCTATATAGTGTAATTTGTAAAGGTAAAGGGTAAAAGGAATTAATTTCAGTGTGAAGCGTAAAGTAAACAAATGGTTGAAATATAGATTATGTAAACTGGTTACTAAAAACGAGGCAAGGTAAAGAACATTAGAAAAATAATTATGTATGTGAACAAATGCAAAGGAAAGGTAGAGGTGACAAATAAGACTGCCCTATTAGAAGTTGGTAGTGGGTCGTGTAAGATTGAGCCAACGATAAAAACTCATCACAATCTCTCACGAACTCTTCACTTACGTTTACAACTGGGGAGCTTATGTATAATTTATATGTACACGTTGACACTTCCATATAGGTTGTTGATTTATTCTTTTCTTCCATTTTCGTACGAGATTATTCATTTAATGTAATCATACTTACAATTGCAGTAATGAACTAATATTATGAGTAACGTACGCAGTCGTAGTTGGTATACCTATATCTATAATTGTAAGTGAATGAATGAAATTACTGATACACGAAAAATAAAATGCGCTGCACAAAAGTGAGGTTATAAAAGATTAGGATTAAATGTTAAGGCTTGCTTGGTTGCTGTATATATCTGTATTATATCTATATGTATGTTGATTGTGTATTGAAAGGAATATCCATAACTATTGAGAGTTTACTTAATAATTTATTTTTCACTTTCGCTTTTGTGTTGTTTATTTTATGTGGAATTGAAAACTATTTGACTGCACAGCTACAATATTCATGCAGGAGCAGAACTTGAAGCACACCTCCCCTTTCCGTACGTTACTTATTTCAGTTGTGCTTCTTTTTGTCTAGTCAAAGTCTGTTGATGTAGTCTCTTATTAAGGTTAAGCAATCATTGTCTTCTTCTGTTCAGGCCATTTCAATTTATGCCTCCTCATCCCGCAAGCACAACACTCTCTTCTATCGTTGTTCCACTCTGTGCCAATGCAAATCTTAGAGATGGGATACATTTCACATACTCATTCATACTTCTCTTCCAGATAAACATCTTCATCCCCACCCATGCAGAGGCGTCTTATTTTTCTAATCGTGACATATAGTATTGCATACGCACTCAACTTGCACTCCCATATTTATACTCGCTCTAACAAAATCAATGTTCGTTTACCTCATTTTAATTTTTATAGGGAATAATCATGTTAGCGGGATTTCCATAAATTATTGCAAATTTTTACAAAGCGAAGGTTGCAGTTTAACCATCTTTGCATTAGTTGTAAAATTGTTACAACAGAATGTATATAGAATCCATGGAACGTCTGTTTGAAATCTAGAGCAATATTTTTGCAAAAAGACAAAGTAGGTCTATATATTGTACACATACTATCTGTTTGTGTTGTGCCTACATCGTAGAACTTGTGACATTACATTGCTAAAGTGGAAAGGTATCTGTTTGACTTACGATAGTAATAATCCACGATTATTGCATTTGTTTGGATATCGTAGTATTTTGGCATCATGCTATTCATTCTAGTATAAGTGCCGTAAACATTAGTGACTGATATGATCACTATCGCTAATATAAAAATGTTGATAGTGGAGCAGTAGGATGGGATGGAGAGGAAGTGGAGTTTGTCCGGGTGTGTGTTGGATGTAGGAGAAGATAATTTTGTTTTCACTTGGCGAGACCCAAGAGATTCAGCTATTATCCTTCCAATTTGCTCAATTGTGCTCGTATTGGTTGCACAAGATCGTCTCTTTTTCCAAATCATCGTCACAAAACTCACTCAACGGCAGCGGCAGACGCTCTTCATTCCTTCTTGCTGTACACATTCACTACACTCAGTGGAAAAGTATCTCTTACCAAATTGAGCGAATTCACAGAGTCGCAGCTTAACAAAGCAGAAAGGATGCCAATTGTTTCCTTCACAGTCGCATGTCTTTATTTTTCCTTTCCACTTATTTTCCGTAGCATTCGCAGCTCCACGGCTATCGTTTACCTTAGGGACTTCCGAAAAGAAATTCAGGCACAGTTGAATTCTATGGAAAATAAAATGGGATCAGTTAACGTGTCGGACACAATGAATGTAAACTTGTGAAAGCGAATTTCCCAAGCTCACCATCCTATGCCGTATACTTCTCTATGTCCGTCGCTTACTCAAATACATTTGTTCAAAGGGAATTGAACATTTGAGCCACACATAGGCATTTATTTCGGTATTGTACTCGCCCGTATATAGGAAGAGTAAGGTGTCTTTAAATGCCTTTGTAATTCCGTGCATTAAGATACATTAGTGAGTTTGAAGCTGTAAAGGTTAGGGAGGGGGTAATGTCATCCTGACCATCATTCTGACATTATGTTGGCAATGAATTGACAAGTGACGAGGAAAGACCTTCGTTGGAGTAACGTAAGAAGAGTTTGAGAATTGATCCGGCCGCCCAAAGTGATGTGGACGTTATTAATGTAGATATTATGTAAATGAGGGTGGGCCAGGAATCCCATTAGGAGTAAAAAGAGGTCTGAGACGAGGTCAGTGTGGAATTCGACACCGAATCGGCTTTTTAAAATTGATGATCACGCCTCGACAAGATCACTTGGGACTCTCACTGCACTCTCGGACCCGAGCACCACGAGAGATGAAAGGAAAACGGATCCACACTGCAATAAGATGGGCCTGGCTTTTGGGTGTGAGAAGAATCCGTCAGAGACTTCATGCAATTATTCCATTCCACACTCTACAAATACTTCACTGCACTAACACAAAGCTCAACACTTCCCTCACACATTCTCATGTCCAACAAATGTCGAGTAGTTCACAATCCTCCCCAGTCTCATCCTTCCCTCAGTTATTTATGAGGAATAGGCATAACACAACAAATAAGTTTCACAATTCCTGTTGCGATTATTTACTTTATTTGGAACAGGAGTAGTGTCATCATAACTTTGTGGTTTTCTAGGCAATTCTTCTAATGTTGAATGTATAAGTAGAACAATTTGCTTCTGATTAGAATCCTTATTGGAATGTTGAGACTGCAGCTCCTGCAGTAAATTGACAAGTGCATGAATCCTTAGACAGAGTGTCGCTGTGGAGAAATGAAGATTAGCACTCGTGTGGAGCAACTTCACAGAATATGCAATTACTATGGTCTTTGGAAAATCATCAAAATTCAGATCAGTTTTCGCCTGTACAGAATTTTCAAAGAAAAAGAGCGAATTGCATTACATATTGCCTGAAATGTAGTTTTGGCTGTAGTCATATTTTGGAATGCAATCTACTGTGTATTTTGGGAGATTGTTTGGGGATGGTGTGCACGGTGTGTGTTATGTAGTGCAGACAAATGTTCTGTCCTACTTACATATTACATGCATACCATCGCGCTTAATGCAAAATAAAAGAAAGATAGAGCGGAGATAGTATTTGTGAAATGCAGGACTGTATGTGGAAGTAGAGGAGGAGTAGAAGTGGTGGACGGTTGGCGGAGTGTGAGAAAGAGGCATAAATAGCATTAGAATTGCATAGGATTGCATTCCAATACATGTACAAGTGCATAATATCCTTTGAGAATGGAAAGAAATTCGATCACGTCTTTTCTACATCGGAGCTGGGCTGGTGAAAGTTTAATTTCCCTCATGTGTGAGTAAAGTTAAGTGTAATGTAAAGTAAGTAGCCAGCACAAACACCAAGCCTCCCACTTTTACACGACAGAAAAACTTCTTTACTTTTATACACTCACTCTATTCGCTGCCACTGCACCAATCCATGTTCAACTCTGCTCTATATGTTATACTCCTTCTTAGTCGCAATGGTAATTCCTACTAAAAGCCAAAGTAAAAAGGTAGATATAGCTCTGGAGAGAGGAGAAACTAAGTAAAGGAATAAAAAGTGTATCGGGCGAGTGTTAAGGTATTCTTGTATGGAGTAATGCATTTAGAGATACAGTTCACTCACTCAGTGCGTCCAGTTTCAAAGAGAGAAGTGCAAATGGAATGAGTGGAGTATTGGACATTGAGAGTAGCCTTTAGCTTTTGGGTTGTGTGTGTTGGTAGTATGGGAGAGTATAGGTGTATTGTATAGTATGGGAGAGAGAGAGAGTGTGGTTGATGCGAGAGAAAGAAATCTCTGGAGGTATTTTATTTATGTGAGAGGCAGTAGGAGTTGAGTGGACATTTCATTTTCGGACCTGTCTAATCATCAGCTCCATCCCATACTTTTTCACTTTTATCGTTCCTCAGAGATTTCTCACATTGTTTTGTTCCTTTGAATGGCTTCAGCTCCCGAAGGACTTGTTGCCTTTCACTTAACACCCTTGGCCAAGACACTGATCAGCATCGCCATCCCACCTCCTCCTCCCTGATTTACGAGACACTAATAACTATGGACACGTCTTGCCAATGGCCCATTCCAAACCATTCCATTACTTTTACTCTCTCCCATCCCAAACAGGCCCATTCCTACTCCACTTTTTCCTCCACACCGTCCACGCTCACTTTATTTAGAAATACTGTGTCCGCGCCAATATTAGTATTATTGTGTCTCTGTGTAGTAGTAGTCCCTTCAGTCCCTTGTAATTCAATGTTCTTATAATGTAACCGTAGCCTACATTTCACTTCGTCCACATCATTTCACTCTCTCTCTCACTTTTCTATTAGAGAGGCTGCAGTCGCTCAGGGGCCGCGGCCGTCTTCCTTCTTTATTCAACACAATCGCTTATTTTATGGCATATGATTCTTATCAACCAACCCATAACGATAATGATACAAAAACCATTCACAGTCTTTTCCGTTTCATGATAACAGTTTTGTGACTGCTATGATATTTATATGCATTCACGCTTAGGAAGTATCAGGTTTTATAGTTTCTACTAGCACGTGATGTGTTGCAGTCTCGTAAAAGTAAATGAATGTGGGTTATATTATGTTTGTCTAGTTAAACATTTTGTCATTACGCTTATTGCTGCTATAATAGTTGGAATTAATGTACAGTGCATTTTTTATAGAAGAGCAATATGGACAAGTGTAATAATATTGTTATGTTTGTAAACATTTTCAGTATTCTTGAGCTGCGGAAAGAAAAGTCAAGAGATGCTGCGAGATCACGTCGAGGAAAGGAGAACTACGAATTCTACGAGCTGGCGAAAATGCTTCCACTTCCAGCTGCCATTACCTCACAGTTGGACAAAGCTTCCATCATTCGCCTTACCATTTCTTATCTTCGACTTAAAGATTTCTCTGCTCACGGGGAACCTCCATGGGTCAGAGACAACCCCAATCTAGGCAAAAAAGGTAAATTTCTTTAACATATGCAACTCAACACGCTCCTACTTGTATCAATAAATCCAATAAATCCAATAATGCAAATTGTGCATATAAAAATGAAAGATCGGCAAAGAGAATTGCTTTATGTCCCAATATTTCTCCTCTCGCTGAGTTTTAGACTGAGGAAGAAGTTTTCCCTATTTTCCAGCTTATATTGTTAGGTAATGTGTGGGCTAGTCATCAGATTGGAAATCCAGAGGATTTGTGGGATCATACGTCTTACTTCGTGTTATTTGACGGTGCCACAACGCGTAACCGAACTAACCGTGTTATGTTATGACTCTACCCTTTCCCTTTCTTACTCACTCACTCCCGAAACCAACTTTGTCATCATATTATCATTGTGCCATGAAACTCCCGTAGCTTTAACTCGACTCACTCCTATTTTCTTTCCTGCTCAATGCTTTTGGTAAATAATATTAGTGGAAGCCATAGAGGAAGAGTTTGTCGATCGCAATAGTTAACCTTAAATCAAAGCAAACTGATCCACGAAATGATTCGTCTGTGTGCTCATCAGAGTCAGTTGTGTTCCTCCAGCCCGTTTTGATGAACTGCTTCGTTTCGTTTAGCTGTCAGCTTAATATTATTCCCCGTGTAATCACAACACGCAGAGAGAATTGCGTAAATTCATCCACATACAAGGCAATAGTGGTTCTAAAGAGACTTTATTGTGTGATGGGATGTGATACGGTGATGAATACTCTCACAGCGTGTCTCAATTCGACTGCAGTAGGTACACAACACACAGACAGGCAGAAAGGGATGAAATTTTGGTAGAAGATGAGATGAGAGTGAGTGGATGTAATGCAATCATATGGAAAGAATAAGCGGAAGGGTGAGATGTGCTATTTGGGATGAAACATTGCCCACGGATGTATTTTCACTAAATCATTCCTCAATATGTTCAACGCAACCTGCTGCAGCATCTCCCACAACATTCCCTTTATATCACATGTCTTCGCAATAAATATAGGTACCCAGATAATTCATATTAACCGTATATCGTGAATATCGTCTCATGTAGAATTCATTTATAGGAAATAATTCACACTTGTTAGCATTGTCGTACGTTGCTTCATATTATGTCTGCCTTTGTTGAAAATTGAAGGAAGTAATATTTGCAGGTGGTACTCTAAAACGTACGTTCATAATAAATACTCAAACCTGAATTGAAAAAATATCACTGCATTTTTGTAAATGTGACGAATGCATATCGTCTGTATTTATGTGTAGATTGCAGATCGAATTGTGTAGCAGCACCGTGATGTGTTTACACATAAAAGAGACCTCAAACGCAAACAATGCAAAATTTAAATCTAATAAAACGGGAGAAGAGCAATAGTGATTTATTGAAAGTGCGTTGCAGTCATCTCTTGAGTGAGGATTCAGGGATTCAATGAAACTGAAATGAAATTAGCGGGGGTAGATGTTGACAATGCAATGTTATAGCATCTGAGGGTTCAATTAGCTTTTGTCAGTATTTTTGAAAATTAAATTTATAAGTGCGGGTCTTTGAAGATTTCATTGTTCTTGTTCATTGCCACAATTGCCTATTTCCTTTGGTATTTGTTATGGAATACAATGTGTTGTGTATTTGGTAGGTATTTAGCTTTGAGTTAGCGGAACAGGAAGAGACTTGAGAGAAGAGAGAGAGTGTTGAAATATGTGTGGAGTGAATGGAAGTGTTGTGAGAGTAAATGAAATGGGAGAATAAAAGGAAAAGCAAAGGCAAGCATTTTATTTCATTGAGGTCGATTTGAGTAAAGTTGAAGGGAAATTTTCCTTCAGTTCACATTCACACTCCCAAGCTGCCACTTTATTTCAACAACCCCAAATTCTCACTTCACAAAATCTATTCAGCGCTTCTCTCACTCTCCTCCTTATTTCTATGTACTTCTATGTAGTTCTATGTACTTTTAGCAAAATGCTTTGCTGTATCATCTTGTAGCATGATTGTGTTTAGTGTGGAGGTGTTAGTGTTATATTGGGGTAGGTGGGATGAGTTCATCTCTTTTTGTGGAGTCTTGTTCTGGTTGTGTTAAATAAATACATGTTGATTGGGCTTCAAAGTAAAGTCAAGTGTGTCGAAGAGAGCGAGTGAAGTGAAGAGATAGACGGAAGACAGACAGGAGCGCCAAAGCTGGAAATCTCCCGCAAGAAGAAAAAATACATGGAATAGATTAGATTAGGTGAGTGAATACCCCAGACGAGCTTCAGTAGACTTTCTGCTTATGTTGTAGTTTTTTCTTCTCCGGAAATTCTTCTTTCCCACTTTTCTTAGAAAACTCTCTCCACGTAGATTCCTCCTCTGCTTGTCTTTCTATTATTTTTCCGCGGTGTCTCAGCCTTGATTGATATAGTTCCGCCAACACAACTTATAAGTCACTACTCCTTGTAAACTCCGCTCCCGCTTCTCACCACAGCCACTACACAAATAACACTGCATTCCTATTTAGTCAAAGAACGAATAAAAGTTCAGAACGTGACCAACTTCTCCCGCATATCATCCTCCCGCTTATACTTCTGGTATTTCAACATCTTTTAGTCAGAAATGTCTGGACTTCCCGTATCAACCGCAATACAACACTCAATAATCCCACTTTCTCTCAGACTCAACATCTTCAGATAAGACTTGTCCAGCAAACCCTTTTGTCTAATAATACATAAAATATGTTCAAGTTAAATTTAAAACAGACTTATCAAAATTCCATCATTCATATCAAAATTCCATATCAAAGACTTATTAGTGACTTTTTCTTTCAAAAAGCAATTTTGCAACCTATTTTTATTTTGACGAGTTAGAAATCAAATTTTGAACATAAAGTTTTACAATATCTTGCAAGTTCCCGAAAGATGAAACATGAAGAATCGAATTGAATACATTAATATTTTTATGGAAGTCCGGGAGAGTATAGGATATTTGTTTACTCTGTATGAAGTGTATAGGATAGCCTTGAAGACGATTCGGGCATTGTTTTGGTGTTGTGCACTTTTTGTAATGTAGACAAAGCGCAGTGTTCCTGCGACTGTTGAGTGTGTGTATGTGAGTGAGAGAGGGGAGAGAAAAAACGTCAGAAAGTTAATCGGTATTCAGCCGAAATTCGGTAGCTGTTGTTAGCAGTCGGAGAAGAAACGGGTGCAGTTCGTGAGTTGAATGAATGACGATCATCATCACTACCACCACTGCTAAAATTCCTATTACTACACTGCACAACCATACAAGACGTATGTACATGTCACATGTACAAAGCTAACTAACTCCTCCATACTACCAACAACCATTCCACACTATAAATATACCTAGCCATCCGCTTTTAACCATATAACTCCTTTTGTGCGTACTCAACTCACACTACACAAAACATGGCCAACATAGATACTCCGTGCAAATAAGTAGCGTAGAATCTACAAGCTAGTATATAGGCACTCCTACGAAGGAATCAGACTTACAGTTAGTAACAGTTGCATTTCTCTGTACAAGTATCATCTTCTAGATGAACTTCTGTAATACGCCAGTCTTGAAGTAATAACGTAGCGGATACATTTTGCAAGCAAGTAAAGTGTCTCATATAGGTCCAAGTGTATCCTGTACGTATATAGGTATGTGTATATATATGCAATAAGTATTACAGGAAGATGTTTTCCAATAATGTGTGACGGTATAAGGTTATAGATTGTATAACACAAAGAAATATTTTGGCTATGGTGCTACATGTCGTTGGTAGTGGAGAGAGAGAGTGGGCTAAAACTACCCTGTCGTCGTCATGCACGGAAAATGTACGTGTGCGGTTCTTCCATTCTTGTCATGCGGTTTGGTTAGTGCTACTGCTGCAAAATCTTCTTGGTGCTATGGATTTTCGTCACAAAGGACGCGTAGACTTTTTCAGATGCTGACTTGTATTGTAAATATCCTACAGACTCATACAAGAGGTAAAAATACACAACACACAGAGATACATTACTTTCGCCTTCGTTTGTATTCTGTCATTAACCTTGCTTTATTACTTTTTGCAAAGTTACGTCTGCAACTATAGACAGACCTATATCTGTGTTATGACAGATGCATATTATGCAATGTAGCCCATATATTGTATCTTTTATATCTTTCAGTAGTATAAAAATACGATTTCTATGTGCATGGAGAAGCAAATGCCAAATAAAAACAATATTATGTAAAGCTGCTGCAGAGATTGTTATACTAATTCCTAAATGGGAGTCTTGATCGTTCTGGTTGTAATGTTTGGGCATTGCGGTTGTGGAGAAAGAGTGGAGAGACGATGACATGAGATATGAGATGTGTGGAGTCTGAGTCTGAGTATGTTCATGATAGCGTGATCATCACATAATAATGTAATAAACATAAAATTAAGTCTTCTAAATAGCGCCATATCGTTGCGAGGAGAGGAGTTGCGACCCTCGTGTGCGGTATGTGATTTTGATCCGCTGTTTCAGAGTTGAATTATTGTGGAGATGTTTTTGGGGACTGCGGAGTGTGTTTGTAAATGCAGACTTTTAAGCTTTTACAAGAACATTGCATGGAAATGGCTATTTGACTTTTCACAAGGGTCTCTTTAGTTCTGGCTGCTCCACTCTTTCCTTCTATACGCTTTACATTTTATGTGTACCACCAGAGGTTCATCCAGGATCAAGTACACATACAAATGTAGCCCACTAACAATCTACGTGCCCAGATCATTTCTCTTTAATAGCCAACCCATAACAGGCCACTCCAACTTTATATCAACCACATATACATAATATACAATACACCAAATGAATATACACATCCTCTAATGCTACTTAAGTACATATGGACAGCTATACCTAATACCTACGTTGCACTGCATACAGGAGTGTACTATCAATATATTCTAGCTGTAAGTAAGCATATGTGTGTACACAGACCGTGTATTTAGTTTAAATTACATGAAGAGGTCAATTAGGAATAACTGTACACGCACCAACCAACTATTCTTCTGTAGATAGAGAGATGCGTTTAAGTCTCCGTTGTTTTACTCTCGTCTCCTGTTTTGTTATCTTCTGACGACTCTGACGTATTGCCCGACTTCTTCCCTCTCCACTTCTCAATTCGATTCTCGACTGCTCGTCTCTTGCTTTATCTTCTGTGGAGACGTTCTCTATTAAGCCACAACAAATATGAGCATAATTGCTACTGTTTGACCGTTACTGTCTAGAATGGAAATTCTAATACATAGATAGTAGATAGTCCTTCTTTATTTATAGGGAGATACGTTCATATAAGGAACTTGCAATACTCGTAAATAAAGACTAGTTCAAGATCCTTCTTCAGCTTTAAGTGAGATGCCAGAGAGACTGGATGTGTTATTAATTTTTTATTCTTTATAGCTGCCTTTAGGTTTGTTGACTAAATATTTCAGCATCCTTCTTCATTGATTACTTTTTTACGGTTATTACATACATAAATATTATGGTGATGACGTCTTAGGGGCTATTTGCACACTATCAAGAAACATCCGAAAATTATTTATGCCTTTCTTGTCCTTGTATAGGAAAAGTTATTCCAATAAAAGATTTTGTACTTGTTTTGGACTTTGGTTGGATAAAATAGTTGAGTGTTTTATTTTGTTGATGTTTGGATGTTGGAAGAGAAGAAATATGTTGGTAATAATAAGCGAGTTGGTAAAAGTGTTACTCACAGGGGAAAAAGAGATTTGTGTATGCACGAAGTCCGTGTAAGAGATTTGTGTGAAGGTGAACTGTGTGTATAGTGAGTGAGTAGAGTGAGGGTAGTAGAGGCAGAGTGGGAAGGGAAAGAGGGCGACAAAACAAGACGATCAAAAAATTAGCCAAGACTTTTCTCGTATGTTTTCCCCGAACAAGTTGACAACTTAATATCCGCCCGTGTGAAATAATGGTCGCAGCGAGAGGCTTTTGATAAATTGGCTCGCACCAACACATTTATAAAACACTGATGAACTTGATTACACCATTTTCATTTCTGCTAATTTATGGTTGCATTTCTGTCCTGCCTATCCAACCACCACCAACACCAGTCACTTCCAACACAACAATCTATCGACTCCACTCTGACAACACTTTTCTCTTCTTTCTATCCCAATACCACTTTTTGTCCATGCAACTCTGTCACTATTTTATATTAGTCCTGTTGTGTAAACTCGTCTTTTACCCTCACTCTGCCATTCTCCTCACCCCAATCTAACGCAATTCCACCACTATGCTTGAAGTATAAGAAATATATCTATAAGAAATGAAAGTCATCCACCACCGTTATTTCTACCACAGAGACAGTCAAGGTAAAATGCAATTCATTTTACTTGCTTCACTTACAAAGTAGCAAGTACAAATTCTCCAGTGCCTTTTACTTACAGGAAACTATGCTATGATATAAGTCTAGTAAGAATGACTGTGTATAGACAGAGTTGTTAGAATCCCATTGATATGGAATTATTTGCATAAGGAGTTATATAGAGAGAGCTGTGTAGTTGGTTGTGGATGGGATTGGTTGGTGGACGGTGTAGTGTAGTGTCCCTTGGGTGTTCTTTGTACAAACTCCAAGGGTGTAATCTAAGAAAATATTAGTTATGCAAGCTCCGGTTGCCTTTCCCTTGAATTTACAATCCTGATAAGACTTCGTATAAACATAAAGTATAATCATTTAAATATAAATTGTAAAATTTAGATAGCTTTTCCTTCTTGTCTCGTAAATCAAAGAGATATTTTGCCAAGACTCTCAAACACATTCACAGAATTTAGTGCGAAATGATACTCCAGAAACTTGCCTCTAGGAAATTACCCCACCACCAGCAATTCTACAGTTCTCTTTGCGATGCGATCTTATTACGCAGTAAACTACTTTAAAATTAAAATTCCCGAATCAAAGTAGCTTAAAGAATTTTCATTTTATTTGCAGGGAATCCCCGTGCTCGTTCGTCTGGAAATGTAACGCTCGATCTCTTTGAACAACACCAAGGAACCCACATTCTGCAGGTAAAGCCAATTCCTCCAAGTAGCTAATGCTTGGTGATGTTTTTATCAAGAAATAAAAATAATAACACTTTCTGACAATATCTGTCCATCGGACGAAAGAATTAATTTTTTTAAACGACCAGTCAACTTTTGCCTTAACATGATTTATTACTTCCACATCTATCACTCCACACATCACCACCATCACCACTTAACAATGCATGAATAGATAAGTAGGTTACCTTCTCCTTACACTCCTTACACTACTCGATCAACAAAATTGATACCACAACTATTCTCGTTAGCTACATGATACATTCACTGATACCTAAATACTTTAATACTATGTACAAGTTCTATTGTAATATAATTATGTTCAGCTTAGAGAAAGAACAGAAGTATACACATGTACATAGATTATGCAGAGGAACAAATAATCTGTGAAACTGTGAGCAGCGACTGTTTTAATTTTAATGTAATCTTAATGGAAACGGGTGTTGTGGTTGTGGGCTGATTTCATTTCTGATTTGATATGTGAAATTACAGTCTTTGGACGGGTTCGCTTTTGCATTAGCGGCAGATGGTCGATTCCTCTACATCTCCGAGACGGTTTCCATCTACCTCGGATTATCACAGGTGAGTTTTACAGTCCTATTCTATATAACCATATTAATAAGCATACCTACTATACATATTATATTACATGCATTATAACTTACAATGTACAAGTAGAAACAAGTTAATTAGCAGCTGTGCTAGCGGCAGGGCACTATCACTTCGTATTTCCCAAAACCCACCACCACCACCATCAAATACTTCGTAATAAGCAAGCATGTTGTACAGATAGAATTATAGTCCCTTATATTGAGTGGTGAGTGAAAAGAGAGCTTTACAAACGTATGTTGAACATGATGATATGTAATTTACATTGGTAAGAATAGTCACAAACCCCTTTGCCATAAAATATGAACTTAAGGCATACTGTGGCAAATGAGAGAGAGACTGTTGAAGAATGTCAAGAAAGAGAATACAGAAATAAGAATGCAATTTGATACTCCAGTTGATTGTGTGGAGACTTCCTCCGAAGGAAACCTTAATTGTCTAACTGAGAATTATTATTAATATCCGACTAGAACTGGAGAAGTGCACTTTTACATTAAGTGTGTAACAGTTCCGTTGTTTAAGCTCATAAGCTTTAGAGCGATTAAGGTCTTGTGTCTGAGTTGCAGAAGAAAGAGCGAGATATGAAAGAGATGACAATGTAATAGAGAAAAAGCGTTTAATCCCCCAGATTCATTTCGTACACCCCTTCATTTGATAAAGTTGTGTATAAAACATAACGACTGCAACTCAATGAGCATTCACTCTCCATGAAAAAGATTTGCACCCTCTTACAGTCTTCATCATTTTTATTTTAATGTCACCCATTACACTTAACTCCAGCCTACTTAATCGACACTACTTGTCAAACCATATTACACGACTACTCTCTCCCTGTACAAGAGAAATGAAAATAAAGTGGAATATTTACATTTGAGATTCAGTTGTAAAATACTAGTCAAGTGTTTACGACTTTTTCTCTTCTTCCCTTCTTCTCCGCTCGTAAAACGAATGCTCTTGTGTATTTCCCACAGAAATGATTTGTCCCAGGCATTTATCAACTTTTTATTGTTCTTTAATGTAATTTTTGTTTTGTTTGTGTATTTGCAGGTTGAAATGACGGGGAGTAGTGTATTTGATTATATTCATCAACAAGACCATGCAGAAATAGCTGAGCAACTTGGTTTAGGTCTGGCTCATGGTCCTGGTGCTAATGTTCCTTCTCCCGCAGGATCTGAAGACGGCTCTTCTAATTCCGCTACCAACAATCCAGACGGTAAGCAAATTTCTCTCTTCATTTCTAAACAGATTTTATTTTTTATGCTAAACTGAAAAAAGAAGAAAGAAAGCTTGTTGTGCTTATAATTAAGTGTAAGTCAGTGACCTCGACTCGAGTACACATTAATAGAACTAAATACAGATCATAAATTTGCGAATGTCTCGTCGAGAAAGCGTTTTGAAGAAGAAATCTCCACGAATGAAGTTGGACGTGTTGTACTGTTTCTCTCTTACTGATGCATGAATAAGGGAGAGAGAGAGAGAGATGGGAAAGTGGAATTAACTTTTGAATGAGACATGCATTACTAATGGAATGGAGTAAAGTCCAAGAGACACAAGGGAAAGTGAGCTTTCACTCGCTATTTGTATACATGTCAGAGTGCACTGCAATGAAAATGGAAGCTTTTCAGACTAATTCTCTCTTTGTTTAACAAATTAAGCTGACGTAGCTCTTCTTCTCCATGTTCTAGTCTTACTCTTACTACAACCAGAATGTTTTCAATACGCAGCGTCGGGTAGTGTAGTATCTGTTTAGCAACCTAATCGTAACTTGTAATATATTACAGCAAGAAAATCAATATAATTAGCATATTGTGTATTCTACATTCTCTCAACTGCTGTACTATACACTGGAGAAGACGAGCAGGGTACAGTTGCCCTACTCACTGCTTCTCTTACACAAATAATATCTTTTACTAATTTTATTGTTGGCAAAATAATTTATTTGTAATAGGGACTACAGGACAACGGTACATTTATTCATTTCGTATGCGACAGTGTGTTTTCTGTATATAGAAGTGGGATTTGTATGTAGAGAACGATAACACAACACAGAAGAGTTATGTAAATAGCAAGGTAGTAGTGGAAATTAGAATGGAGTGCTACTTTTGTGTTGTGATTGTCGTCCACGTCCACATTTAGGTGGGAGAGTTATGTTTGTAAGATAATGTGGCACATAGTAGAGATATACACAGCATATATATAGAGGATAGATATAGGGTATAGTATGTATATAGTTGTAGGAGTTTTGATGTGATGATGATAAATAGAGAAGAGAGGAGAAAGATAGAGTAGTCTGGGAGTTTCGGGAGAGGAGAACATGAGCCAAGATTGCGTTCTCATAAAGCAGACGAGGGGATGGTCGAAGTGTCATTTTTCGTGATTCGAATTATTTTGAGACGGGCGATATCTCATGTTTTTACTACGTGTGAACAATGCCAATGAGGCTGACCGGGCTAAGGCAAGGTGGAGGAAATTGGTGATCCGTGTCAGAGGCTACGGAATTGATGGCGAATCTCTTAGAAGCCTCAGACGTGACTCTTGCACATAAAAAGCCTCTGAGGAAATCTTTAGTCGCACTTCCTTCTTCTTCTTCTCGGGTATACCCGCACACTCCCGACACACACCCAGACACACAGACACTTTCTCCAAGTCCTCACTCCACTTTCTTCTCTACTTATTACCAAAATCTTTCATCTTTCCTTTTTGTCTTTTTATCCCTTCAAATATTATGCTAACCTAATACATTCCCTTCTTCCACTATATCTACTCTTAATTTTTATGGAGAATCCTCCTCCTCCCTGTCTTCTACATTCAGAGGCAGCAGCATTAGGAATATACTTACAGAAATTACATTATGCCTGTGATTTAAATTTGAAAATCCTCGGAGCACACAGAAATAAGCTAAGTGAAGGAAACATTCAAAAATTATTCAGAAAACAGGAACTGTGACTGAACTGAGGTGAAACAGTTAAGCTAGTATGAGGTTATGTCTGAAATGCGTGGAAGTTTAAAGGAGATAGAAGTACATAGAGCAGACACTTAGGAAAATACATTATTCTCATCTGATTTAAGGTAGCATAAAGTGGAGAGACATGGGTTGACTGCATAATGCAGCAGATGCTAATATTATGCATAATGTTTTGAACGTAGAGGAGTCAAATGATGTTTGATTGATTGATAGAGCCAGTTTCGTTTCTTTAAGTCTTCAATGCTACGGAGGAACATCAATATTATTATTATTATTATAATGTAGCTTCGTTTATCCTGACGGGGAGGGCCACATACTTCAGTCCTGCATGAGTCAATTCCTTTTACCTTACGCATGAATATTAATGGCATACTTGGGATGCGATTTGTTTCAAGTACTTTTACAGCAGCCTCAACATCAAACAAACGCTCCGGCAGGTCTACACAGTCAAATAAGCTAAAGAACATCCACGCTAACGGTTTTCATCAACACAGTTTGTAGGAAATTCTTTCGCAGAGAGTACACCACCGATTTCTCTTCATGACACATTTCCTCCCTGCACATGCACCAAGGCCAACAATAAGTCAACGAAAGTACTACACTTGAACCCAACACGTTTCTTTCATTTTTCATAGTGAAATGCAAATGATGCAAGTGGAAGTCACAGAATAGTCATTAGAAAAAAATGTATGTAAATCTATCGACCATTATTGGCAGTCTTCGTCTTCATGCCAGACTTCCTAGAACGGAGAGACATAGACTGTTGCTGCGCATATGAAATATTTACAAGTAGCTCAAAGCTTGGCATAATCTGAGATGTGTATTTGTATTATGCCTGTACTCATTATGCACAGTGCTACTAATATCAAAACAATATTCAACTCAAGGCGAACTTTTTACAACATGTCGTATCGAAAATCACAAGATCCGCCACCTGACATGAAACTATAATCCTCATCTTCCTAATGTCATCTCAGTCAATCCAAAAGCAACAGCACAGTCATGTCCTGGCTAGAATATATAGTAAGAACAAGGAAAAAAATGCATTAGAAAAAAAGAGCAAAAAGTTTCATTGCGTAGAAGTAGAATGTCTCATGCATAATTTTGTGCTACAACTTCTTTGTCTTTTATATGAATCTCAATAGGTATTAGAAATTGAAGTCGTTTCCAGCATAAAATAAAAACCTCCAAAACAAAACTTGTTTTTGTGTACACCATTATGTACTTACACAGCCATTTTGTTAAAAATAAATATTCTACTATTTGTTCAATCACTATCTAATGTAGGTGGAAAGCGATGAATAGTGGTATGATGTATTTATGAATTAACGTAACAAAATTTGATTGGATGACATGGCGAGTGTATTTTGCGGATGGTTTTAATTTACATGTAGAGTTTTATGTGATGTGTACATGATGGTTGTTGTGTTTTGTGATTGCAGTCTCGTCTTTGATGTCAATCAGTAGTAATGCCGGCTACAAGGGTATGGATCGAGCCTTTTGCATCCGAATGAAGTCAACTCTTACCAAAAGGGGATGTCATTTTAAATCATCAGGGTATAGGGTAAGTCACTCACTCACTCAACCTCACAGCTCTTCAACTGTCACTTTACCAACACATACTTGTCACAAATCTACTCATTTTAACAACCAACGTGTCCACTTCAATATTATTTATATGTCTTTCCATGCCCATAGTAAATACCTCGATGTATGCTTGGGAATTTGAGAACTTAAGCCAATATTATTTTTACCCCTTCTGAATTTAAATCCTTTCTCCGTGTTCACAATTCAATATTGCCTGTGTCACAATACCACAGCTAAAAATAGTTTTTGTACATGCAGGCTCGCCATAAATGCCTTGCACTGCAAATATGATAGTCAAGTGAGGGAATGGGAAGTCTATTTACTTGAATTAATGTAAATGGCTGGGATTTCGGTTAAGGAAATGTCAGAGCACGATTGCCATGTACAGAGAGGAAGGGGTTTGCTAGCAATTTGCTGGGCAACGGTTGATATTTGCTATCTGTTTTGTACTGAGCTGAGATTATCTTGACGATGATGATGCACAGAATGTACACAGCGCCTTGAATTTATACATGCACAAAGACAGATACTCACAAAGAGTAGAACGTTTGAATTATTTACATGACTGAGATTGGGATGAAGTTGCAGAACTAAAGTAAATCGCAATGGATGTGGAAAATGGTTTGTATTAGTATTAAGTTTTAGACTGAAATCTAAATAGATAGAGGAATGAACACACGGAGAAGCGTAAGTGGAAGTGCAAGTCAGGATTTGTATTGTGCCTGGGTTGGAGTACTTATCAGTATTGGCAAAGTTAGAGAGGCAACTTAATCCCAAGGGTCTATTTAATGGCAATTAAAGTTTAGCTTAGCGTATCTGTGCTAGTCGTTGTCCCGGGTTAGAATGAAATTCATAACTTTAGTTCGGTACTGGAACTGCCATTGATAAGAACACACAATTTATACAGCCGACTTACTTTACGGCTTCACTACATCCAATACTTGACACAACACAAGAACAACTCTTCCGCTGCAGTTCCTCCACAACAGAGTCCACTTCTCCCAACAACTTCGCTACTCCCAACCGAATTCCAACCCAACAACCGTCAAACTGCAATGCACCAAACTAAACACAAAATACGCCATTCAACTCCATATACTTCCAATCCCAGTACTTTCTGTCCCAACACAAAATCTCCGTTTTAGCTTTAGCTGTATATGAAATTCATTTCTATTTATATGTCCCGTATTTTCAGATTGAAGTTCATTTCTATTTAAATGTCCCGTATTTTCAGATTGAAGTTAATAATTCTATTGCAACAACTCTTGCTTATCCCAGAATCAAAATGAATTCATCCAACCTATATTATGTACCATGAAATTCCCATTTTCCAACTTATATTACAAAACTGCAGTTTTACATTTAGTAGTGTCATTTTCCGAATGAAAATTTTATAACTGCATAGATGCATTGAGTTTCCATATACACAGTATATAAAACTACATGGATTTCCTTGATAACTATATCATGTTCCTTTTGTAGCTGTGGAAATGTATGAAGGCTTCTGTGTAACCGTTTACAAAATAGCCTTAACCTAATTGATTTCTGTGTAATGTGTTTATCTAATTGCGAATTTATTATTCTAATTGAGTTTCAGGTGGTTCTAGTTTTGTGTAAATTGCGGCCACAGTATTCTTTCTCCCACAACCGGAAGTCACCACCGCCATTGCTGGGAATGGTGGCATTGGCCATTGCCCTGCCACCACCCTCAGTCCACGAAATCAGACTCGAGTCAGATATGTTCGTCACAAGACTCAGCTTCGATTTCAGAATTGTCCATTGTGAACCAAGGTAATTCTTTTCTTCACCTTTAACAATCTTCATCTCTCCTTTACATTTTCCATTGTTACACTGATGCAATTCTACAAGGACCTTTATAATCTCTTCCAGAAGAGTGTTGCTACCACCTCTCCTTAACTAATCAGCTTTTCCAATACGACTCCTACCCTGCAATCAATGCCTTAAACTAATTTATTGAGTTGGTTTGCGCTGCATGCAGTCTATAATCTATCAGCTTATTAGTATTTCCATTTTCTCATAAAAATCGAATTCCAGGCAATTTAGATTAATTGCATTTTGCATACTGCATCTCAGCATGCCTCCACTCAAGTGTTAATCAACAATAAAAATCGCCTGCTACAAAATAATGAGTGATTCACACAGTTAGTTAGAGTTTAGCTTTATCTTTTTCATCTCCCTATACACAAAGAACAACACAATTCAAACTGAGAAGAAGAAGAATTTTTTCTGCTCCAATTCCAATTTGCAGTTTGGTAAAAAGTGGCCGGAATAATAAAATGCAGGTTTGGAAGAAATATAATTACTGTTTTAGCACCTACATTCCCTGGAGAGGTTGGGAAAAACTGAAAGTGGTTGACTCGTAAGTTGTTTGGAGGCAGCAGAGCACATCGACTTGAGATTTTTCGTTTACAAGTCCATTTCTTGACTACTTTGTCTTTAATTAAGGAAAATTGGCAAGAAGGAGGTTGAGGAGAAGTTGTCTCATCTATTACGAGAGGAAGGTTGACTTCTGCACTTAATGTGTATGATTATTCCTCATAATTATTAACTGTAGTGGAGCAAGGCTAAACAATCTCCATTTCATCTGCTCAGTATCGCTACTGCTTCATCCTCAGCCAACTTTTCTTCTCTTTTGCTTAGTGTTGCTCCTAGTCGTTAATATAGTTGTAAATTGCACAGAAGCGCTAACAAATTGTTGCTTTGTGTTGAGTAAAAGACTCTTGCCCAGCAGAATCTCATTTATCTCTCTCTCTCTTTAAATATAATATTATTATTACTACACACTTTATTATTGCGTACTTGTCTACCTGCTATACTGCTTACGAAACAAAAGTCAAGGCAGGCAGTACTCTCTCTCTCTCTGCCCGGTAAGAATAATTCCATAGCAGAGAGGCCTTTGTAAAATGAATTTGATAAAATAGGCCTATTAGCCTATTACATGGATAATGCAAAGTACTGCAGCTAGTTATTTCAGCTCTGCGTTGACTATACTTAGTGTAATGTGTAATTGTGAGATGTTGGAAGTGTCTAGTGAGTGTTGTTGTGTTGGTGTGAGTGTTTGGAGAGGTGGTGGTTGTGGATGAATTTGCATTCTTGGCATTCGGAGTGGAATTAGAATTCTGAATTGTAATTCAAGTGGTAGAGTGTTGGAGGTGAGGTAGGCGAATAACAAGTCGAGTAGTTGAAGTCTGTTGAGCGAATGCTATGATTATGAGTAATTGCTGCCTAGTTCCCATTTCCCACCTATAAATTAACCCTGTTGGTTTGCTTCTGCCTTGTTAACTTAAATGGTCATCTCAACACCAACAGACCATCAACAGCAAAACAACGCAGACTTATCAAGTCTTCTTTTGTCAGCTCCTTATCTCTCTTTCACTTAAAACACGTCTTCTCACACGTTACACAGTTCCAATCTTATCTCCCGTGTAATTACAAATACACGCCACAGCTCTCCAATCCTCACATGCATTTCTGCCTATAGAAAACTCTTCTTGTGTACTTAAATGTACACATTCTGCTCTGAAAACAAAAGCTGTCAGCTGTAAAGTCAGTAGTCGGATCGGTGTGCATTTAAATTGCGGCACACACTCACATACACTCACCACAAGCAGAACTAATGCAATCGCAGATCAGTTAGCATAATCTATACGAGGTAATATTATTAGCAGGAGCAAAGCCATAACAGGCAACGGTGCTCAGCCAGTTTGATTCAATTTTAACATTACACTTGCATATTATATCAACCAGTACGAGATAAAACACTGCAATTTTCATTTCAAACCTCCCTACCCACTTGGAGTCTATCTCAACTATGCATCTGCACTATGCTCTATATTTTCCCCTGTAATGTGTAATAACCTTTAAGAGTAGCTTATTTACATGCTACAGAATCAAAACGTGTAATGTTATAATGATAATCATAGTCCACACTTGCTAAAGAATAGAACAGTCCTCTACTAAGAACTAAGCGATAAGCTATAATTTGCTGCTACTACTTACATTACACTGCTACTTGCACAAAACTCATAAAAATGAATATCATGCCCATACAAGAACAACATACCTAGTCTATCTGTGTATGTACTTGTATTACAACCATCTTGATACGCTTATAAAATAAATCGTAAGCTTTTTAGTATCTGCACCTTTCTTTCGTGAATCTGTATAAAAATGGTCATTAATTATTGATTTAATTGTAGCTTGCAAATTATACTTATACTTATTAACACCCTCAAATCACTCAAAGGCTAACTTTATCAAATCTACTTTGTGTATATTTAAAAAATTTACGGAATTACTAAAAATTGTTGGTCACGTTAAGACTAGACTAATAAGACAATATATATATGAGAATATGTGTAACACAATTATCATTTAGGATGCCCATGCAATGCAGCATAGACATTTTTATCCAATGTTCACTTCTATGACTGTATTCTGTATTTATGAAACGAAAGCACTCGAATATGATGAGAATGAGCAGTTTCCTTTGCAAAAACTGACTTGTGTATACTTGTATCTGTTTTTACAGTAAATGAGATTGTTTGTCTTTCATTATTTTAACAAATTTTACATGCAGGTACAGAAGTAATGTAATGGTTGGTTAATAATGGTGGAATGATTTTGAACGCGATTAAACAATAACTAGCACGCTTTGGGTTTGAAATTCAACACAGACATTATAAATGGAAGGAGCAATTGGTCTAGTTTAAAGCAGAGCGTAATGAATAGCAGGGAAAACTGAAATGACTGGTGGCAAGTGGAATTCCTGAGGAATTATTGGTTAAGACCGCAAGATAATTTGAAACAATTAACTTGACTCACTATTTATTCGTGCAGGAATAAATCATGTACAAAATATAATTTCATATGTCTACATTCCCCACATCATGCTCTGCCAAATTGCACGTTGCACTGTGCAAGCCTAAAATACAACCACCCGAAAGTTGAAAAGTGGCTGTGTCGCTGTGTGTGTAGTTCACGTTCAGAACGACTTTCTCTGAATGAATAAACACATAGTACTTATACCTGCCACAATTTATACGATTTAAATTAAGCAATTTCCACAGCGGTAAGGAAAAAAGGTTTGTAATAATTGTAATCATGACGAAGACTGTTGTCCAATTGTTAATTCAGCTCATTCATGACATGTTATGAAACGAAGCAACGAGAACATGTCGGGTGCTGCTTAAACGGTTGGGCAACGGAACTTTAAACGCTGCACAGTGTCCTCACACCAACAAATTCTCTTTTCACGCGAATTCTCACTAAATGAGATTTTAA
The DNA here is from genome assembly GCA_019776165.1 of Pogonognathellus flavescens. Lineage (NCBI taxonomy): Eukaryota > Metazoa > Arthropoda > Collembola > Entomobryomorpha > Tomoceridae > Pogonognathellus > Pogonognathellus flavescens. Next base: position 63,833 of record JABASD010000486.1, read on the forward strand.
GTAGCTCCTTCCACTCCGTGAGTGCTGTTGTAGAAATATACACCTAGAGTAGTTTGGACGTGTAATAATAAATAGGTGTGCAATTACAAAGGTCCGTATAATTACGAGCGTAACAAGACCTTTCAGTGTAAAGCACTTAACATGCAAAACTAATTTATGATTATTTCAAGGAACCCTTTCAAGTCTTTCTGCTATAATCAAATTTTAATTAATAGCTACAACTCGCTCGCCCATCTTACGATCTTAAGATTGCATTAACTTGTAACACCTTCCGGACACAACCAATCATGAATTATTCTTCACTTAAACATCATTTGCATTACCACTTTGTATACCTAAACTAAACCTTCCGTATAAATCAGAATTCCATTGTACTAATTAAGAAAATATGAACCTTATAGCCTTCACTTGTCTCGTTATTGAAAATGACTAATTAAACCTGAACAAACACATTTTAATTCTGTAATGTTATACTAAACTGAATCAATCAACTATTTGTAGTATGTACATTTTTCAAACTTACTCAATATATCTATTAAATGCTTTTTAGACGCTATTAGCAAGCTTTCGTTTTTTTTGTTTACTGAAAATATTTGCTTTACAAGTTTTTCTATAGGTTATACTTTTTCCTGTTATGTGCATTGTGCATCTGATTGTAATCTTATTGTTATAATTATAATGTAATAATGTATCGTGTAAATGAAAGAGAGATTTGTGCATTATCCGCTTACTATTCCCCTGTACAAACATTTTGTGCAGTACTATACGGTATGTAAATTCATTCCGTGCTTGTTGTGTACGATACACGTACGGTAAAGAACCCTTGTCGCAATTAAGGCATCTGTGTAACAACATGAAGTTGTGTATATGGAGAGGAAGTATATTGTGTGTGCTGACTGAAGGATAAATAGACGGCTGGTTAATTTTCTCTTTTGATCCTTTTGCAGAGTATCTGAATTACTGGATTACGCACCAGAGGAACTAATGGGAAGGAATTTGTATTCGGTGTGTCATGCTGAGGACGTGAGCAAACTTAGGAAGACCCATGTTGATTGTAAGTTAATGAGAGTGGTGATCCTCTGGATATGCCGATTATTACTTTTATGTACACGCAAGAGCGTATGCAAATAGAATGAAATGTGCACCCAAATCCCTCTCTGTGCTATAAATGTTCCACATTGCCTCGTCCACAGAGAATGCTAATGTTGCTTTTTGTACTTGTTTCAGTACTAAACAAAGGTCAAGTGATGAGTCAGTATTACCGTATCATGAACAAGAATGGGGGCTACACTTGGCTACAGACTTGTGCTACTGTGGTGTGCAATAGCAAGAACTCAGACGAGCAAAGTATTATTTGTGTCAACTACGTGATCAGGTAATTAGCAAAACTCATACATTTACAAACAATTCTCTTGCCATTACTTTAAGGTGCGCCCTAATTAATGGTCGGCTACTTCAACTTCAATTCTCCTCAACGCAGAGGAAAAATATCCTCGCAAATCGATTAAAGAAACGTTCGCTACAAGAATTGCTTTGTTGTAAAACTTCTCTTTTACTTATCTATGATGGATGGCGCGTTTCGTCTTTAATTTCGTGTTAGCAGTTGATACATCTCGTAATGATACACCTTGGCAAAACATAAATGATAATCATTGCGTATCTACTGTCTTTCTGTAATTGCCCATCATGAAATAATGTTTCTATTTATTCGTGCAGCAATCTTTTTATTCCTGAATCAGACATGGAAATTATTGTACTTTCGGCATTCTTAATAGCACGTTTGCGATGTTTTTCACCTTCACGATGTGTTAAGTAATTAGTGTTGTATTTGTGAATGTACATAGCGATGTAACATGTAACTATGAATTTCTTGCAGTGGGAAGCAGTTTTCTCATGTGGTAATGGACACTTGCCAATTGGAGCAGGAGTGTCCACCTCCAGTCAAGAGAGAAATTATACTTGATGATCGTGATAGAAAGTCTCCCGATCGGGATTCCTCAGGTTTGTTCATCACTCCATTCTTTCCTATACCGATTACTTACAGAGAAATTACTAATTTCATTTTTGTGAATTGTTGAGATAAATTGTAAAATGAATATTTGTGGTATGATTTAGACGGGAGTGGACGAGACGGTATGGGTGGTGGTGGTCTAATGGACCATAACAAATCTCCACCCGGAAGAGCTGGAACATCTTCTGACCGCACAAGTGATGTAGGAGCGTCGTCCACAGGCCGCGAAAGAAGAGCAGCCAGTTTAACCCACCAAAGAAATGTCAACCGATTGTCAGACGAAACGTCTTCGGTAAGTAAAGTAATTGACAAATTTTTCCACAATCGCAAATAATTTCTGAATGTATTGGAAAATGAAGGAATTGATGTTAATATTTTGTACGTTGATTTGCAGGTTCTTCCGGATTCGCAGCCGTTGACTCCGGTCTCTTCTTCGACTTCAGATCACGCAGACGTTCGGACACCTCAGTCTGTGCGGTCTTTAGAGTCAGAGCCCCTGATTCCGCCAGCACCTGTGGTAGCAGTTCAAGTTCCTGTGAAGCAACAGCCCAGAAAACGAAAGTTGGACCGGAACGCTAACAGCAATCGTGCTAGTCTTAATGGAAATTCAAAAATCTCATCTTCGTCGTCTGTGGACACGAACATTTCTGCTGCAGCTGCAATTCTTCTGGACGCCACGGCAAACAATCTCAGTCAAAATCATTCTCAAAGTAATCTTAATCATCACTCTCACACAAATAATCACAATCATTCCTCCCCTTGTGCCAAAAGACAAATTATCGTACAAAATGATGTCTTGGATGGAACAAACACATCTTCTTCACACTCGCACAACGGATCTGCAACGGCACCTATGACTCCTGGCTCAGTTGGCCACGAAAGTGCCTCCAGTCCTCACCACAGCATCGACACAGACAACTCTGGAGATTCTGCTAGGTGGAGGAAAGTGCACCATCAAAACCAGTGGGATGCCACGGTAAGTTCACTTTTCCCATTCGCTTGCTTTGCCTTCAGCTCTGCTCCTCTTCTAACGGAATGGAGATGCGGAAGCCCCTTCTGTCGTCTCTCTCCCTCTCCGTGCACTGTGCACTCCATTCAAGTCCACTCTACAATTCTACATGTATACCCACATACCCACATACAATACAACACAATCGCTTTACCACTATTCCTATTTTCCTGTGCGTACCTACACAAAACAGTAGCAAGGCCAATAACGCATACACAACGCATTAACTGTTCTCCTCACAACATGGGCAAATCTGAGACTAATGTCTTTCCGAATGTTTATTTTTGCAGAGTGGATCTTCTGTGAAGGATTTGGAGCAAGTGATGTCTAAACATCTTCCTGGCCGAGACACAGATCATCTCCCTTCGGTAACTTCAGGAATTGACTTCAGCGCTGATTCTTTGCTTAGACAACAGCCTGGTTCAAGAACGGGATCTGCAATTCAGTGGGTTGGCACGGGTTCCCAGTCGGGACCGGGATTACCTGTTTCAGCACTTCTTCGTCAACTCTGTGCTTCCCGAGAAAGTGTCATTCGTGCCAATGTACAGGTACAGAGAATTTCTCACGACTATTTGTCTTCCGTGAATGAATTCATTTTTAACGCAAATTTTCTGATTTTAGGCGGCAGCAGCTGCAGCGGTGGTTGCAGCCCGAGGAGCAAGTTCCTATTACCCAGATATGAGCACTGTTCAGAGTGCATTGCCAACTCCACCCGGTTCGGACAATTACGTGAGCGAATCTCAATTTATGTTGGGTTCCCATCAAAAGTCATCAGCCGGAGACTTCCCGTCTTTGGTTCCATACCCCGCCGTATCTTCTTACGACTACCAACCAGCAATGACGCCGCCAGCGTCCGTGTCTCCGCGAGACAAACCGCCATACTCGACGGATCCGAATAACGGCTACGCAGATGCGACAAATACTTCTTTTAGACCTCCGCAATCTTATTTAGATGGCCCTGCCCAACCCCTGCCCCTGAAACCCCAAGTCTACGGCTACCACCCACACTCTTCCTTAGAATCTCAATACGGCAACCCTCTGACTGATCATTCTCAAACGCAGTTCTACCCACCTCCACATACTGGATTCCACTTATACCATCCCGGGAAACCTCCATATGGGGACGCGTTAAAAAATGCGAATTGGTATTCTGCTGCCTCGTAAACGTTAAATTATAAATCAAAGTTATCCATTCCTCCCACTTCCATCTTCCATTAATTACATGTAAAAACAGTCTGTAAATACATTGTACATATTATACTGTACCGTCATCATCATCTTAGAGATACCTAGCAGTTTCCAATCGACTTAAGCCTCCGCGAATAATCATGTTACTATTACCTCTATACTCAACATAAATCATGTAGTTTTCTGAGTACTTCTATATAAAAAGTAGAACGACAGCTCTGCCTGTTCACAGTTACATCGTGTAAATGCCTAAAAACATACCCAGACCCGTTTATCATTACACAATTTATTTTAGTTGCAATATTATAGCTCCATAGTTGACCATCACACAATCCACCATTCTTTATTAAAGTACATAACTATTAAGTAGGTAGGTATTATTGTAATTGTATAGATATATTATATGATGTATGTATATAATAATAATTATTGTGCCGCTATATACATATAAGTACTATAATAGTAGCTGTAGTAGAATTCCATTATTTCAGTACAAATATTTATAATTCCATTCCATATCATTCTACTCCATTCATTCCCAATGGACCTTTTAGAAAATTAGCATGTGATTTTACCTGTAAAAATAATTTTTCATTTCCAATGTAGTTCCAACTCTAAATTCATTCCATGTAACAAGTAACTCAAAGGTATTATATTATAGCGTATAATATGCATACAAATATTCCATACATTATACATTCCACCAGTATGCAATTTATTAGATTTCTGGTTCTATACAGTCTGTGCTCCATAAAATGTCTCCTATATATACACTTTGCTGAAACATGCCAATTTTGTTCTGTGATTTACTAGGATTGTTATGTAAATATCCATACGGTTCAGTTATATACTACACTCACCTTAATAGGATTTCTATATACCATGAAATATAAATACTATACACCTGTATGATTTCAACTTAAGTATAATAGGCTACTTTTTGTTTAAAAGAATTATTCCAATATATTATTACTAGTTGTAGTCTCTTCGTGTAATTAATTATAGTAATAGCATTTCATGTATCCAGCAAACGATGGTATGACGTAAAGTACCACTACTACTACATTTGAAAAAGAATGCTAATCAAAGTATACTGACAAAATATTTGCTAAAGTAAAAAATGTAAAAATGAAACTTGTTGTAAGTGAACCAATTTTCAGATACATACGAACAATCTATACACACATTATCAATTTTAAGTAATTGTACATATAAATAGCGTAATTAGTAAAGTAGATAAGTTTAAGAATAGAGTAAGTCATCCACATGGACGACTATGTACCCTTATTACAGCAAATACCCAAATGAAATACCTATACCGAATAATATAAATAAGTTCTAAGTAAGTGATGAAGTAGGGAATACACGTATACAAAAATCTAATAGTAGTAAGTAATGTATTTAACAAAAATGCTCCTATTGTACGATTCCACACATATTTGTGGCTAATATACTTCTGCAGTAGTACACGATGTGCTTAAAAAACACATCCGTTTTACCCAATACTTATTAAATACTACTGCAGTGATTATTACCCCCGTTTAAAGAGAGTAGTAGTAGCATTGAATTCACCACAGTAAAAATCTTTGTGTGTAAATGGGCGAATGAATGTAATTTGTGAATCTAGAATTTTAAAATATGAAAAGCTACGCTGCTGCAACTGTAATAATATTTGCTAGCGCTATAGCTCATACTTTACTGAGTATTGTTATTGTTGCTATTTGTGTAGAGTCGTGTTGATAAATATGTTAAATAGTAATTCGTAATCAAAATTAGTGTTTACCCTAAAAATACGTTTATACCTTAAGATACGAACCATATAAATATAATTATGTAGCATATAGATCTATAATAATGTAAGTGTATTAATTTATGCTTTAGTTTTATTTTATTGCAATAATATTTTATAGTACATAGTACTTAGAGAGTTTAGTGCATGTACTTTTTAAATTATTTTAGTATTAGAAATTAGCCAAGAAGTGAGAAGTTGTATATAACCAGCCTACAGTTATAGTAAAAGGGTTGTGTACGTGTCTCGTCGCAAATGAAGTGCATATCTGTAGAATTTAGAGTTTAAATGTGATTTTAATACAGCTTTATTATTCAACATTCATTTGTTGGTTTAAGTAGGTTCGGCTATAGGCTAATAGTTTATGTCTTACTCCGTGAAAGTGTAAGGGTTTATGTGTTTAGTTTAAATTTCAGTTAAAAGTGAAGCTGAAAATGTGGATAGAATATTGACTTAGTTTTGTTTTTCATAAATTGACTATTTTAAAAAACGTTCCACAAGGATAGTAGATAGAGATACCTACGTAGATACAAAAACGGAGTCAGCTAAATAAAACGGGCATATTTCTGCCGTGCTCCTTCTGCAAGAAGAAGAAGAAGGAGAAAAGAAGACAGGAAGAAGATGTTTAATGTTTGATTGCTCTAGCCGATAAGAATAGTTAGAAATGAACATTTACATAATTATAGTAAACCTACCGACCCAACTACTACCCAACCCACTCCCAACGTGTTATTACCAACAGATTAACTATATGGACATGTAGTGTGAATTGTTTAATGTCTACTTGCTACGTAACTTGTACACTGTACACACCACACACGGATACACCATACACCTTATATGTTAATGCAAACTCCAAATGTAATGTCAACCGCATGAATCATTTACATTACAATATTCAATTCATTGTGAGCATTTTATAAATAAATTTACATTGCAATAACCTCACATGCCCAACTAATTCTTTCATCCTGCACTTTATGCGCATATATGTACAACCACTGTACTGCCACTCTGCTACCACTCTGCTACATCCAAGTCATATCAATGTCACACACTCATCATGGCCACTCTCTTACAGGCTCAAAATAAAATATTCATGTTACTGCTACACTTTCAAGAATTATAAATAAACTTATTAAGTCAAGTAATATTTTATTACACACTTGTTCTGAGGAAATGAAGTAAATGTTGCAGTAGAAATAGTAATTCACAGTACAAATGACGATTTTAAACCACAAACGGTGTACCTATATGTAGTCTGTGTCATCTACCGCACAATGTGTCAGCATTCATGCAAAAATTACGTTGTGGCTTAGTAAAATCGGTAAAACCTAACTTTATGTGTAATGCATATGACGACAAGATCCAAACCTCAAAATAACGACTATTATTACACATCATGTGCATAATCATTGTCCGTCTCAATTAAAATGTTATAAATCATTTGTTAAAAATTTGGCAATCTAAATTAAAATCTAACTCATTATACTGCTACTAACAAAATAATTAAGAAATTTGTATTGTTTGAAAGTACTTGTACCATATTGGATATTGCATAAATGTTAGTGTAGTTTACGTTATAAGTAGTTTAGTTCACAAGTGTATTATTAGTATCAATGAATCACTAAAGGCCAAAGTATTATTCAATTCTATCAAATCAAAAGGATTCAATGGATTATGATTACATACCTTTGCTATATTTTACTATAATATTGTCATACAGATTCACATTTTAATATACATATACATACTATGTGTATCAGTATATGTGTGCCTATGGTGTCATGAATTCTAGTATGGTATAGTGGATTAGCATATTATCCACTGTAAATTGTAACTGCAAATAGGGCAATGTCACAAGTAACGAGTAAAAGTGTCTGTTTGCATGCAACTAGAACCAAATGAGGAGCACTTCATGGAAATCACTCAACTAACTCAAGTTCAATAATCACAACTACAATTTTCTTTTATCTTTTTCTGTGAATTACCAGCCCTATGGAACTCACTGTCCAACAAATGACAGAAGAATGTGAAGCAGGCGAGAGAAGCAGTGAAAAAACGAAAAAGGACTATATATGGTTCCCGAAGATGATTACATTATATGGAAATTGTAAAGTCTTATTATTTTATGAAGAAAAAAACTGTTTACAAATGTATTACATAGGAAAATAATATTTTATTCATATTATTTCAAACACTCAAGATGAATAAATGGACACAAAACAAATACCTACGCAATGCACATGACATGAGCAACAAATTTAGTATTTTAATAGGTTATGATTTAAACAAACAAACAAATTAAGTTGCCCACTTGTTATTGTCGCATGTAAATGCACACTGTACACATAAATACATACACAAGGATATTTGTTATCGAATAGTGAACAAACACTTACCTATGAATATTTCAAGCCCCAAATTAATGCAAACGAAGCAAAAATTTTAATGTCCAATGCAAGTCTCAACATGAAAAAGGTTATCACATGACAATGTTTTATAAACACATACGTATTCCAGTAGTTCAGAATATCATTCTTCACGTCTTACTATACAACCATATTAATATAACCACAAACAGATGCAGAATGCAACTATTAAGGGCTGTAATAATAAAGAGCCTCCATCACCAGCAAAGGCAAAAAGGTCTACGCAATTCCCATTTCTGAAGCAAACTTTTTAATAATCTATAAAAAATTCTGCACTTGTTGTATTTGACAGTTTGTGTTGGTTCTCTCTTTTATCGCCTCAAACATTATCATGAGAATGCATTGTACCTATATATACTATACCCTCTGCAATTTAGGTACTTAATTATTTTTCTACCCATCCAGTTGTACGTACAATACCGATCTGTGATGCTTATTCGTCTTCACTCAACCCTGTAATAGAATCAAAATGAAACTTAGGAAATGCACTTATAAAAATGTTAATGAGATAATACAGATATTCAATATGCAACAACTATATGCACCTAGTTATTCTAACAATTTAACTAACTATAGGCATTATACTATATGCATTACAAAATAAAATCTTTTTGGATGCACTCTTTTACATTTCCACATCCGTTGTCTGACACACATCAAATCAAGTACGGCTTTAACTTTAGTAGAATCAACCCTATGTATAGAAACTGGCTATAAATAAATACAAATTATTTTATTTGTAATATCTTCAAGGACTGCAGAATTTAATAAATAATTATTAAGTATCGTAAGATACTTGTATAAGAATGCGTTTTACGTCTGTCCGTCTGTCTGTCCGTTCGCACGATAACTCA
>JABASD010000487.1:0-72956 GCA_019776165.1 Pogonognathellus flavescens
TTGCTTCCGTGCTGTGGTCAACGCAGCGATAAAATTTTGTACAGTCAAATGGATTGACGAAATAACCCGGTGCTTTACATGTCGATTTCCCACGGTAAAAAGCAGTCCACCATTGACCTACAATCATGGATTTATTAATGTAGATAGTAGTCAATAAATAACATGCACTATTGTGTATAGAAGGCTAAATTAATGAAATTACTACAGAAATTAGGAAAACAGATTAAACTAGTGAAAAGCCCAGTATAGGAAACTGCAATCTATAGTGCTATGTCCAGTATTAGGAAATCATGCGAAGATTTGTTTTAGAAAGACTCCAAAGACAAAAGACTTTGTACAGATTATGAGTGTACGTAACTGAGTCTTATAACCAGCGAACGCTCTGATAACAATTCTCCTCGTATCGGGCATATCACTAAAATCGTGTTTAATTATAAAATTTTTACTAATTCCTGCGTAATATACATTATACATTCATAGTCCATTCAAGTCATGGACTGTGGATTTATAAAAGCAACTCAGTCAATTTTTGCAACATGAAAGAAGTTGTAAAATCTCACCTTCGACAAATGTCGTCTGCAGGAAAATAAATCCCAACAGACAAATTATGGACGAATTTTCTGAAAAAATAAATAAAAATTTGTTAGTAAATCATTGTATCAATCCGTTGAATATACAGATGCAAAAACATGGTGTAAGAGATATTTATGCATCCCTTTGTTCTGAGCAGGAACCAATTTTGGGAAATGATAGTAAAAACTAAGGAAATGAATAATAAGAATTTTTGACATACTCATTTTGCGTTTTTATGATGGAGTGATACGGTTTTATTTTTTGTTACTGAATGAATATCACATAACAATGAACAGAAAGAGAACACAACAAAACATGCAAACAGCTAACTATGTTCAGTTAGCTAATACGTTCTGTATAAAGATAAGACAAAACCAAAGTCAAGTTGAAGTTAATTTTCTCACGTTTACTTTAGCACAAACTTAAGTCTAGTTACGATAGAAAAGTAAAAATGCGACTGAAGTAGTTGTCTGGCTGAAAAGCGAATTTATTCTTACTTTTGTTTTCTGTATTTTGATGAACCTGCAGATAGGACTTAACTAGATGAAGATACATTCTTGCCATAAAATTGCATAGCGAAATACCTACATACGTACATCCATTACATACTTACCTCTATAGAGATAGACACAAGGTAAGGTAAAGTCCATAGGCATGTTTGATGTGTATTTGTGTATGAATATAAGTATAAGTATTACATATAAAATATGTACATACATCACATGTATGATAATACACACTTAAATAATAGTCTGCTACTACTTAAGCTTTTACAGATAAACTGCTTCTTGGTGTTAGTTAGTCACTGGGATTTCTGCAAATGTGCAAACCATGCAATTCTATTCTACTTACAATTCATCCCCTAATCTTTAATTGAAGCCTTACGTAGGTGCTTTAATATTTCTCATACAGATATACATATGGAACAATGCTTTAACTAATTACATATATTAAGTACTAGGGTAGGTACATCCTTTACTAACTAAGTATAATGTATCCAAAGTATCCATATATCCCATACTTGAGATGAGTAAAACAGGAGCTTAATAGCTTCAGATGCACTCAACTGCAAGGATGAACATAAATTATCCATGTAATAGTATACACAACCTATATAATGAGCATCATCATCTCCATTAATTTCAACATTTTTATACATTTTCTAAACTTGACTTGGATCAAAATATTTCTCCATTCATAATTCTGCTATACAGTCTCATTGATTTCTGTTTACTATCAGTAACAATGAGCAAAAAAGACAACTATGCTACAACTGCTATACTGTACATAAGCGGAGGCATTGTGAGATCACAAACAAAACATATTATTTACTGTTTACACGAGTTTCTTTTAACTTGTACTTTAATACAGAGTTGTTTGCTACTTACGTTTGTGAAATGTAATCTCACAACACAACATCAATGGTTTTGCCCAATGTATGACAGATTAGGTGAATTCCAATAATGGAGCGAATACTGGTAAATAGTAGTAGTATTTTTTCTAAACTATGCTACTTACAGGTATGTTTTATGCATGTGTATGCTTTCTATAAACACCGAATCATTTCAGGGATTTTTTGTACTCCATAAATTCAAAAAGATCCATAGATAACTAGCTATTTACTAACTACTATATAGGTAGTACAACTAATAAACTGCTGCAACAAGGGCACAACCTAAAAATATAGAAATGCTAAATTTTTTAACAATTAATGGTAAGATAAATGTCAATTCAGGTTTGGTTTAAGGGTATTGTGTTCTTTGTGTTTAGTTTAGTTGCTGTTGATAGTTGAGAATTCAAGGCCTTGAGATTTCTAATTAAGTGGACAGAATTTTACACAATTTTACAGGCTCCTACACTCCTACATGGAAGAACAACCCAACTTCATTTGTATAAGGATATTGGTACGAAATGAGTACAGACTTGGGGTAAACTTTATCACATATCAGAATAATTTTATCAAAATCACTACTCATGATGATTTATGAACAATTAAATTAATTTTTAGTAATGATTGTCATCTTCTGACCTGACCTGATGAGTCGAAACTGAAATACATAGTGGACAATTATTAAAAAACCACATGAGAAAGGAGACGCTTCGAAACAAAGCAAGTATAGTATAAGTCAAGTGCAGGCAGACAGAACTGTACAGAACAGAACAAACCATGGCAAATGGATGGAAATTGAATGGTTGCTGATTGTTCAGAATCCAAGGCTTATACACCGCGTTGCGGCAGAGAGTAACATAAAGAGAGATTGATTTTGTATGTGAATGCAAATCCAAAATAAAAATATTTACACTTGCAATTTTGGTCTATTTATTATTGCATTCAACATTTGTTATCGACTACGGTGACACAAATTGCAAGCTCGGTTTCTTAAAATTGAAATGCAGTGTGTAATATAGCGAAAAGACGGAACATGGTTTTTTGAGCATGAGCATTGCGAAAATTATCCATTTTTATAATGACATGACTCTTCTTCTGGACTTTTGAGAGGACATTTTCATTCTACTTCATTCATCATTCAATCAAGCAGGATTTGCAAGGTAAGCGAATTAAAATTAATCATAATTGTCAAATTAGTAATCTCTCACATCACTGGTAGTTAATTGAATCGCTTTAGCTGACTTCATCATTCCGAAATATCAATGACAATGAAACTCATTCGCTCAATGATTGAATGAACACAAAACTGTCAAATTTTGGAATACTCAATAATTGATTGAATGTCAGTAACTGTCAGTTCATCAATCATTGCAATTATTGTTTTTGAACTTTATTCTGTACTTTTTTATTGTGTTGTGTCGGCCGGTCTGGTGCCTGGTGGTCTGGTCACTGAATCGGGTATATGACTGGGGGCATATTTTATTGTTCTCAGTCATCAGGTGTCAGGTGGATTCAGATTAGCAGATTGTAGTGATATGAGGATTAAGGTCACTCATTAGTAAATATAATAAACTTTATAAAAGATAGTCTGGATAACCCGGTCGCCGCACCACCGGTGGAACCAGCAACATAACAAGTTATTATTATTGTCAGCGAAATTGTATGTTGGGAGGGAGGGGGGCAAAAGAGAATAATCTAAAATACCCCATTTTGTATCGGAAAAAATCAAATATTGGCATATATTCATATTATGGTAAACAGAAAGTGCAGAAAGTCAAAAGTAGAAGTTGCAGGAGTAATTACAATTCTATAATGTTTAATTTAATTTTAATTTCAACATTCTCCATCGAAATAATACAAAATACAATGGTGTTAATTAAATATTTAATCCGAAATTATAATGGATCTATTTCAGGTCTGATCTGAACAGTTCTGTTACTGAGGATAATATCGTTTTGAATATAAGCCTAAAATGGAGGTTGACACCCCTAGCGATATGGAAACTACATCATCAGAGCCAATTGAACTTAGCCAGTTGGCTGCTAAAGTGGAAGATCAGCGTCAACTGATACAAAATTTGTATAAGCAAATTGATTCTCAAAACCTGAAAATACAGAAACAGGAACTTGTAATGAGAAAAGTTATGCAACAGGTGAGTTATTAAAACATCAAGATTTTATTTTTATTCTTTCAATTTTTGTTTTCTGTAATCAATTAATGCGTAATAATAAATTTAGGTCCATGCCTTGACGTTGACAACTAAACCAGTAGAGGCTGAACCTGTGGATAACCCCCCAGTCATTTTTACCGTTCCACAACCTCCACAAAATAACGTTGCGCATAGCAGCGTTCCACAGACCAGCGTTAAAAAGCCTGAAGAATTGATTCCAATATTTAAGGGAATGCACTTTTTTATCACTGCAGATGGTGGCGGAATAGATTATGCGCGAGGACTTCCACCTGGTCAGTCGAATTCTTCAATTCATATACATAATTTTGGTATAGATGACTAATTGAAATGAGTTTAAATTGTACAGCAGGTTTGCCTTATCCGAAGGATGAATATTTGCAAGCCATACAAAGGTATGGTGGTCAAGTTGTTGATTCGGTGGGAAGAGAGAGGGGATCTCCTGTTTTCTTGATTTCGGATCAGCATGCTAGGACTGTCAAGTACGTCTACTGTTTGGCTGCAGGAATTCCATGCATTTCTTATGAATGGATTCGCAAATGTATAAACATGGTAATGATTTGTAAAAACAGCCTTGTTTTAATAAAACCATTGTAATACGTTAACCTGCTTGATAAACAATTTTAATATAATCAAATGTAAAAATATGAATATTTTTACTTTTCCATAGCGCGAATTGGTAGACTACAAGCCCTTCATTTTAAAAGCTGGGTACAGCATGGAACAGGAAGCTATAATTGACCGTCACCTTTTGAAACCGCTGAAGGACATGAAAATTTTTATCGCTACAGATTCCGATGAACTGTACACTTATTGGAGACCAGTTCTGCTGGCAGCAGAAGCAAATTTGATGCCTCACAATAAAAGTAAGCCTCGGTTAAAACCAGTTTTGTTAAAGCACGTTTAAACACAGTAGTGACGTTTATAATATTTTAACCTACTATTTTTAGCAATTACGGAACCTCCTTTGGACACAGAAGTACTTATTACGGATGGAGCATGCACTAAACAAATGTTGGATGCCGCAAAGGAAAATTCGATTCCAATAGTTCGCCCCGAATGGTTGGTTCAGTCAATCATCATGGGAGTAAGGGCAGATGCCTCTCGTCAGGATCTGTACAGTGCTATCGATGAATGAATCTCAAATTGGATGGAGAAGGATGTTATCTTTTTTCAGTATAGTTAGTCCAACTAGCAATCGCTTTCAAATCATTTTATTTTTACAAAATGTTGACGATGAAAAGAACGCAAGGAGTGTTCAAAATTACTGATTATTTTCACATCCACAAATATCAAACCCTAAATCAGACAATCGTTAACTGTTTGAGCGCATTATAGCATGTGAATTTTAATTGGTGACTTAACACATATGCACTGTTCAACTGTCATTTTAAATGTGATTTTTACAAAGTTCTTTTTTGTAGGTAAAATTTTACTAATTAGTTAATTAGAAAATAATGGTGCCTCGATCACGTCTTTGACTGACCTTATGTTACAAAAACTCTCCTAAACAGATAGAAGGGTAAGAGAGAAGGCAGACAACTTGTCTTCAGTAGTACATGTTATTCGCATACCTACTCAGAACATCAGAACCAACAATATTTGTAAATTGTTAATGGCTGATTATTCTATTCTATATTATGAATCCACATGTTTAACTGTGTAGAAAATATTTATTGTTTTCAGTACTAAAATTTAGTACATTTCTTAAGTCTTAGATTTAAGAAATAAACAAAGTAAATCCAATAACTAAATATAGAACTTACTTATAGTCCAAATAATGATGTGTTGCGGTAAGAATACAATATTACCGCAATGCATTGTATTTAATTAACTTCTGATTTGTAGCTATATACTTACACTTACAATTAGTAATAGAGTAGTATTGAAGTACACAGAAAGTGTATGAAAATATAATCTTGTATTAAAACATTGTGATGTACGTGAGATTGTCCCGAGCTGGAAAGAGATAATTCTTTATTATGTTTCTGTCACCAAAAAACTTACAAAATGTAGAAAGAGGCTCTCCGCAACAGACTGCAGTTGAACAGTGTGATGTAGGTAGGGAAAAATACTTGAAATTCGCAACGTTTCATTGCAACCCTACAAGTTTGGTAATTTATTATTGTTCCTTGAATTTCAAAGACCAAGTCATTTTTATTTTTCTTGTGAGCGCATCGGACGGAATCGGAAACTACTTATACAAAGCGTTATTAACCAATCGTTTCTTTTGATCAAATCAAATTACATATTATGACAAGTCTTGACATGACGAAGCGATCGAATGATTTGATGGTGTTGCTATTTATTTAAATATTTAAGCGAATTCCAATTATCTCAGTGTTAAAGTATCTATGTGTCTATCTATTACATAGTATTACGAAATATTAAGTTGTTTATACAGTGAAGTGATTATACTAATTGTCAGTAAACTTATATCGTTGATTCAATTCATGAGTACATTTTGAAGTAATTTCGTGTTTATTGTTTAAAAAAGAGTTATACTGAAAACTCTTAAAGCAGCAATGTGTGTGAATATGGATAAGAAGGGTAACTTAATATGTGTATCCTATCTACTATATATGCATACCTAGATTACCTACCACATAAATGTTTTCTAGCAGCTCTGTAACATTCATTGCTTTAAATATTCATTGTTGTACAATTAATCTGTAGTGTTAGTATACATGATTTTATATAAGTCTTAATAAGCTAAAAATGTAGACAAATTATGTAATGTCAGAGATATATCATACTACATGAGAAAACACTCGTTGTAAGCAATTTTATTATGGTTACCCCAAGGGTTACCCTGTATGCTTACTGTTTAGTTTTAAACTGTCAAAATGTAGATAGTAGACTCTTCAGAGCGTTGAGTGCTATAAAACGAGAGCTAAATAATAGTGCGTTCTGTTATATAAACGAATTTCGAAAAACTATAATCTTATGTAAGTACGCAAAAGTATATATCATGTGAAACGAAATCAAATCGTGAATTGAAAATCAACGCTACTGTTTTATTCACACAAATGATTTTTTGCTTTAAATGTAAACATAAAATATAATAATAATAATCATACCAAGAAATCTAAATGTGTAGTAAGTATTCATGCAGTGTGAATCCAAGATAATATGTAACCAATTCTGATGGTCTATTAACTACATTCAGAAATAAATGTTTTAGTATAAGACACGTTATTAGTAACGTACAATAAGAACTATGAAGAATTAGGCAATGATGACTTAATCACATTTAGTATTTTAGTATATTAGTATTATTGTTCTATACACAAGTATAGACTGTGTAGTGAAGTAGATGTAAAATAAATATTATCAATGTTTTAAATTATCTAAATGTACTTTGGTGTAAAAATCCTTATCCTTTGGGATAAGGTGGTCAAATTATTTCATGTGGAGAGGAATAGGATCTATAGAAATAATTGCCAGTACAGTGTAATTTTATCTATGTGTGTAGCTTGTAGAAAAATGCAAACATCATGTAATACGAAATATATTAAAAATGTCAAAATGTCAATTCCTATGTTCAACTTTTTGCACGCATTTATTTGTTTGGCATTGCATTGCTTAAATAAATACGAAGAAATAAATGACAAATTAATTTACCTCTTTGTAAAATTCATATAGAAAATGCAAGAAATAGAAGCTACGCATTTAGGTAAGTAGAATTTTAAATACAAACTAATCTCCGAATTCAACCTACAAAAATTATCTGTAATTCGAAACAGCATCTGTGTCAACATCATTTACTTCATAACGTTTGCTTTTTAAAACGCAATAAAGGCCTGAAATTCTCTGAATTACTCACACACAAAGTACATGATAAATACTGGAGAAATCCATACAATTGCTCAATTGCCCAAGTCATATCAAAGTGCGGGAAACTGGGAACGTAGGATTTTAGATTATTTTTGATCTTGGAAAAGAAAAGGAATTTTATCTTACCTTATCAAAATAATCGAAAAACTTAATTTAAATATAAGATGAGTGAAGATCCTGCTTTAGTTAAGGCGGAAAAAACAGAATTTAATTTTACAAATTTTGTTAAAGTTTCTGAAAAAGTAGAGGAACAAGGTGAGCTTATCACGTTAGTGTTGACACAAATTGATGTTCAAAATGAAAAGTTGACGAAACACGAGAAGCTGATTGAAAATCTGCTAACTCAGGTACACCAATATTGAAAGCTAATATTTTTTCAAAATGATCATCATAGCTTCTATTCCATATTTATGTTGTTAATCACAGACAGTTGTACTTGCCTTTATAATTATATTTAACTTGTTTGAACTGTTTCAGATTCAAAACATCCAGTCTCAAAGTAGTCAAAAATGTTCCAACTCAAGTAGCTCAGGTGGTGGTGTTGGTGATTGGACATCAAAAGAAAATGATAATAATTCGGGCTTGTCTGTAGCTGAAATGGTGAAACAAACAGCGGAAGAAACGATGGCAAAATCTGGATTTGTGTATGATGAAGCGTCAGGACTGTATTTAGATTATGCCAGCGGCTACTACTACGATCCAGTAAGTATAATATGTTGTTAAAAGGGAGTTCATTTTGGTTAATACAATTTATAAATTGTTTGTCCATATTGTTTTTAGGTTCAAGGTCTCTACTACAATGGACACACTGGAACATATTATACTTACGATGCTGAAGCTCAAAAATATATATATCATTCGCAAGCTGTTGTTCCGAATAAAAAGTCTAAAGCTAAAAGAGTATCGAAGCCTGGAAATCAAAATGAAGCTGTAGCAGCCAAAGTCAAATCTGAAAAGACGGAGAACAGCAAGAAGAATAAAGAAAAACAGACACTTATTGCTGTAGAAAAGAACAATTCTAGTGAAAACAAAGAGATAAGAGTAAAGGTGGAAAAAGAAACTCCCTCTAAAGAGGACAAGACTATCCGTGTAAAAGTTGAGCAAGATATTGAAGAAGGAGAACTTAGCAGCTCAATAGGAAGTCCATCGTCAGATCACCAATATGATTCAGATTGTAGCACTGTAACGAGCAATGACGTTGAATCCGAAGAAAATGACACCGAGGATCAGTTCCCTCCATGCATTCGAGCAGTTATTTTAGAGTCCGATGTTCAGGATCTTAAGAAAGGAAACTTATTCATAGTAACGTGTACGGGGGGAAGCATTGGAAAGGAAGGACTGCAACACTCAATTTTGATACCCGATTCCAACTTAGAAAAGGTATTTATATAAGAACTCAAAATAACGCAATTATGAGGATATGAGATATGCTAATGTAAAATGATAAATTGTGTTAAAATAATTTTAGAATCACTGTGATATTACTTATAATCCAAACGATGACGGAAGCAAATACTTTATAACTGACTTAGGAAGTCAAATTGGTACGTTTTTGGATGGCAAGAGACTATCAGAAGCCAGTGAAAAAAGTGAACCGCATCAAATCCTGCATGGGAGTAAAATACGTGTATGCCAAAATACAGATAGTAATATTCATTGAAAAACGTTTTTTCTGTTGGAAAAATTTGCAAATAACTGTACTATTGTCATTTCATTATTCATGTGCAGATCGGAAACACGTCTTTGTTATTGCATATTCATCCAGGATCTCTGACGTGTGGCCATTGTGAGCCTGGTCTGTTAATAGAAAAAGAGTCACAAAACCATGGTTAGTAGATAAATATTTATAAATAATGAAGAATAAGGTTTTATTAGAGACGACTCATTCACAAATTACAAGTAATTAGGTGAATCTGACCCATTTTATCCTAGACTAAAATTATACGTGATAAGTGCTAGATTTAATATGCTTTTCCACATTTTTATGTTTGTTTTTAATTAACTCTTTCTATTAGGTTATGTGGCAAATCAAAAAAGTAAAGAGGCACTACGCAAATCAGAAAATAGGAAATTACGAAAAAAGTATGGTATTGGTTCAGTAATCCCTGATAAATTGAGCGCTTTACCGGATTCGTACAAAGATAGGGCTGAACAACGAAGAATTACTAGAGGTTCAGATAATCCATTCGAAAAGACTGAAGTTGCATCTGTCGATCAGTAAGTTATGCTGTTATGCTTATAAATAGTGGTTGAAAATAATGATTATGAGTCATGGATTTAGTTTACTCAATTTTTTCACAGGGCATTAAAAGAAAGTAACAAAGGATTTAAAATGATGGCTAAAATGGGCTGGAAAGAAGGCGCATCTCTGGGAAATACAGGAGAAGACGGAATTAAAGAACCAGTAAGTGTTTTTGTCATTTTATTAATAAAGTTCCTGTTTAGACATACGTGATAACCTCTGATTTTCTAGAGGGGCGCCTTGCCCTGAAATATGACGTTTTTGTGAAGGGTGTTAGGTCCTTCGTGGCCCTGCGGGTTACGAATATACATCCTACAACTTTTACGACGATATTATAACTATAACATACGAATTCTGAGTTAGAATTATTGTTTAGTCTTTTTAGCAAACGTAGGCGAACAGATAATAAGTGAATAGAGCCAAAAATAACTATCTTACAAGTTATACAAGCAATAGAAACAAGTTATTTTTAGCATAATTATCACAATGTTCAAAGTTGGTATTGATTTTGCAATAACATTACCTATCTTGTATATACGTCTTCCTCGTAATTAATCTTGATATGGGGAATTCAACTCACAATTAGTAAAGTGTGTAAAGTGCAGTGTGTTGCTATATTGATTTACTTTAGTGAATCATTAAGTATGCAAATGCAGAATCGTCTTTGAAATGCAGTTCGTTATATTATGCATTATTGGAAAGGAATGGTATTATACATTAAATCAGAGATATTTAAAAAATATCTTGTTATTCATTCTGGACAGAAAAAAGAAAGAGGTCTTTCCTTACGTTTTAGTAGTTCTGTTCTGGAAGTCCTCTGGGACTTTAGGCTTAGCTTTTCGTAATTTCTTATATAGGCAGTACTTCATGCAGCGTTATTACTCTTCAGAGTTATAAAAGAAAAAGAAGTTTGTGTTCTTAGAATCGAAAGAATGAGAAGTGTGTTCATAGCATTTTTTTAACCCAACGTAGTAAAATATGTGCATTGTTGCATACTGTATTTTTTGCATTCGATTTCTATCCTCAATCTTGGTTTGACGGTTAGTTTTTGTTACAGTTAAAATATGTATGTAACATGGTATGCACACAATGCTTAGTATGCTTGTATTAAGAAAAAATGTGAATACAAAGATCACGTCGAATTGAATTATGTACCGTACCGTACCCCTATGTTCTTTTGCGTGGGCGAGTAATTGTATTTGTTCGTCAAGTCTTTCCGGTGAATGCTTCATTTTTCGTGCAACCAAAAGGAATAAAACTTGTAAATTGTTCTTAATAATTTCAGCACTTGAATATGATATGGTAACGAATGCCGAGTACTGACATAACTTGCATCGTTATAGGTATCTTTGCTTACATCAAAAATCTTTACGTTAAGTTAGGTTAGGTACATTAAATATGCCTACGTATGAAATTGCTGACAAGTGTAGCTTGAAATCATGACCTCATGTACCTTTCAGTACGTTCACTGTTTTTGTACCATAGGAAACCAAAACGAATTCCTCATGAAAGTTGAGGAGAAATAATGTAGTAGAGAAATAAACTTTTTCATGGTTTTCCCCATTTTTCCTCGAATTTATTAAAATCTATTGTGCTCTGCTCACCCACGCCTTGTCAAAGCAAGCAAAATATTGTGTAGCAGGGTCGGTATTAGAATCAGCGCTGTACTATGATGTTTTATCTTTGACTTACTCTGTATTTTTCTTAAATCAACTGTCAGTAAGTATTTATCGCATTTGTGGAACATCCTGTTATCTAAGAAGGTTTTACGGGTTACCTATGTGATTAAACCTAACCATGTCACATGATGACATAACCGTCTTCATTCCTTATTGTTATAGGTATGTATGTAGTCGAACCGCCTACAAATGTATTATATTGGCAGTTTGGCAGTAAGTTGTATAAAGTTTTTTTCTGTAATCCTCGTAGATCAAACTGGAACACAAGTCGGATCGTCGTGGACTCGGCTCAACAAACTTTTCTTTGCCCTTACCATCTTCATCATCAGGAACTTCCTTAACGGCAGCTGTCGCAGACGAGTCAATAGGCGCCGGAAAGGGAAACGCACAAGCCAAACCGGGCAGCGGAAATTCTAGAAGCAAATCCCGGGCACAGATCTTAGATAAAACGTTTAAGCGATTCAAAGAATGTTGTGACGATGATTCGAAGTAAAGTTTAAAGACACCTACATAATTTGGAAAGTAGGACTTGAGAATCTGACGCGAAGACCATGGTTTGGCTTACCGGCAAGTCAGTTACTGTTGTAGGTATGTGCATGGTATACTTTAACGCTACAGCTACAACCTACAGCTACAACACTACACACACAACCAATGAGTTTCGGGTTCTGGGGTAACCTAAGAATGTTTTGTAAGGTTACACAATACACAGTAATACGCGTGTGTGTGTGTTGTGCTTAGGTTTTTTAGTAGGTGTATCGGTGTATGTAACCTAATGTAACTCTACTTGTGGATTTGAGACTGCAAATCTTATTTAATCGTGCATTCTTTATTACATAATTATTTATACATGGAGGAAACTGCAAAGTGTACTTGAAGTATATTATGAATGACCATGTATGTATTACATTGACTTTTCATGCTAACTAAGAGGATTCTGAGATTTGTTTTCACTTCCTGGAATTAATTGCTTATGATTAATGTATTATTAAATTAGCATGCCTCGGATAGGTTAAGGTGTTAATTGTGTGTAACAATGTAACGAATAACGAAGTAGGAGAACAATAATGAAGACAAAAATAATGTAGTGCAATCTGTCATTGCATGACTAAAGTGTGAATTCTTGAAATCAGTAATTACCTCGTCGGCTATGCACTAAAATTAATTGTTTTCAGACGAAGTTGTGTTGTATACCTCATCTTGATTAATTTAGGTAGTAATTAAGGCTAGGAGAATCTTACTTGTCGTTGTTAGTTAGTTTCTGTAAATGATACATTATTTCCCACGCAATAGATTGTGATAGTCCTTAGAGTACCCCGTGTTTTTACTCACACAATTTTATAATGTTGCAAATACAATTTCTTTGCGTCACACAAGAAGTAAATTAATTATGTATACTTGACTTACGTGTAGTAGCTGTCGTTAATGTGTCGTATTAAAGTATTCCTTTGAAAAATACGTTCGCGTATGTGTGTACTTACTTATTTAAAACTTTAACATTCGATTTTTCTTTGAAGAAAATGTTTATCCCAAGATGAAAGTATAGCTTTCCTTTAATAGTTACGTGGCAGTGTAAAATATGTAATCATAGTTCAAGTTTCTTGAGTACGCACAATGTGCAGAAAATTACAGCCATGCAGTTATCAACCCACAGCTCGTTTGCTAAACAACCTACGCTTAATTTCACCGAGTCTTGTAATTTTCATGGAATACAAATGTCGAATTAAGGTTTGAATGAGATATTTACAAATATCAGATAAGAAAACGGACGAGTTCTTGGAAAAAGTGGGAAGCAAAAAGGGAAGTCGGTTTAACACAGGGCACAAGTTGGCGTAATTTATCGATCTTTTTATTTATTGCAGTTCTTAATCTTATTGCTAACCCGTAATTACTACGTGATGCGAACGAGGTGGTTGTATTACATTCTCTGACGCTCGATTACATACCGTGATTAACATCCGTTGTGGTATACCGAATATTAACTATTTTCACTTGTTGTGCGGTCTCACTGCGATTGTAAGAATACCTTGTTCTGCTAGTACCCGAATACTGGTTGGAGAGAAAGATAAAAGTAAAATAGAGCTGATTGTTTTGTTTGCCAACAAAAACCAGGCAAGCATCGGGCATGTGAATGGCATGTAGTTATAAGTATTGCTTGGAATTTCGTGAAAGGTGAAAGGACTCGTTTTGTAGTTAGTTGTGACAGGACAAGAGTGAATATAAAAATAAGCACGGCGATTTATTTCTCGTGACATGTTTTGTT
This sequence comes from Pogonognathellus flavescens, assembly GCA_019776165.1. Lineage (NCBI taxonomy): Eukaryota > Metazoa > Arthropoda > Collembola > Entomobryomorpha > Tomoceridae > Pogonognathellus > Pogonognathellus flavescens. The sequence continues at coordinate 14,173 of JABASD010000487.1, forward strand.
ATTTTGGTGCAACTGAGTCTAATTTTGCAAACATTATCGAACGAAGCTGAATGAGCTAAACATGCAAAAAGGCTAATGAATGGGCGTCCTTCTCAAAGTCGTATGTATGTGTACGTACACAAATTACAACCACCAAAATAAAAGTATAAAATAGCCTGATAGTACGGGTATAAATAAATTCGTAGGTACTATATATAAATGCTGCACTTAAGCCTTTTGTTTTCCTGTGCCCGATCTAATTGTCTAAATTATTTATGCTATATTTAGTTTCGGTTAGAGTGCAGTGACAATAAACATTGTCATCAGCACAGTAGTACTCTCTGTAAAAGAGTCGGAGTTAGAACGCTGCTGCTGGGATTAAGATAGAACCAGCAGGAATTTTATCAAGTTGTGTGGTGAAAGCTAAAAGTTCATGGTAATCGCAAAGTGTCCTATAAAGCATTGGACAATTTATGAGACTCCTCTTAGAATGTGAAGAAAAATCACAGTGAGTAATAGTTTGCATAATGCATAATTTAAACTGCATTTCATTTCATACTGTTTGTACAATACCTAAATTTTTATCATGTAGTCCTACAAACATTTAGATGTTTCATCATTGATCTCATTTCATGTCTTACTTTATTAACCGAATATTTCCATGTGCACAAGGACATGTGCAACATTGAACTGTGTAAATGCACATGTGTTCCCACATAAATGTAGACTTTTTTCTCATGATGAGTGAGTAAAGAGACAATTTATACTATCGCTTATAATTGATTGGGGCGAAACGACATACCTCCGGCTTATAATTAAAATCAGTAGCTTAAACATTTGAATTCCATGTTTAAACAAGTAAACTATGGTACCTAGTGTAACTGTATGTACTAATACATCATAATCTGTAAGGAAGGATCATATTGAAACTGGTATATTATTATAAAGGATCAATTCTAATCTATATCAACGTAATCATCAATGTTAGCAGAGAGAATCACAAAATAATGGTTTAACCTATGAAAAGCCCATTTAAGTTTCAAGATATCTAAATTTACATTTCATGCAAACTTACTAAAACACACCAGGATAATAATCTTCCTGTGCTTTTCCCTCCATTTACGCATTTTAGTTCATTCCTTAGCTCTTTTTCTTTATCTTTAGAATTTAACCATGTTATTGTATTCGGTACATAGAAATGATAAAATCAATTTATTACTAAATATTACCTACTGACTGGCAAAATAAAAAGTTCAGTCTACCGATTGAACTTTATGACATAAGAGTATGTACTAGGTTTACTTTCTTCGCCATGTCTACAAGTAACTAAAAGTAAGGTTTCGGTTTTTTATAATGGCATGGCTGGAAATTCATGTGCCGATCGATTTAGTAGTGATGTTTTAACTGAATAATAAATGTGGAAAATTATTATTATTTCACAATTGCTTAGCCGAAGTATGTATTACCAGAGAAAAAATACCTTCGTATCAGAAAAGGATGAGGAAACATATACTAAACGCCTATGCACATACAGAGGAAGATCTGCAGTGCCATTTCTAATATAATATGTAACAATCACTGTACAGATCTTTGAGCAAAGACTTAAAATGGGTTTAGAGTTCAGAGAGACTCTATAAAAGAATACATGAATTTCCAATTTTGTCTTTGCTACTACCCCTACTACTATATAGTGTATAGGTATTGTATCTTGTCTTTTTTCAGTTTAGGTAGTTTTTCATGTCTTAGCATGGAGAAGCTATTTAGAGGTAATTCGAACAGCTTTTAAGGCTACACACGTTGGTGATCGTTTCATTTGCTAGTCGTGTCAAGATCAGTGTCATCGTATCAGTGCAATAATCTTTGAAACACCTACCCTACTTATATTAACTGAATTTAGTGGGATCATAAGTAGTTTTGTGGGGGAGTTTCTCTCACCAAGAACGTCTCAATGCCTCCACGTCACACACACACATCATCATCATCAAATTATCATCATACCACACCGCTCTGAAACGATGAGCACAGTGATCGTGAAACATGATCATTGTAGCGTAATACATAGCAGTTTATCTCACACTTAAAAACTTGTCGTATTGTATTGTCTCACGTTTGTACTTAAGTAAAAGTTTATTTATGCATTTATTGTACAAATCTTTTCAGGCAAGTTGTACCTTTTTACTCTTTACAATGTACATGCATTTGTGGTAGTGTAAAACATGTACCTGTATGTAACTTTTGTACTTTGTACATATTATATTATTGTAGTAGGTGTATCCTTCTCTTCTGACTAAAATTTGAGTGTATAAAACTCATGAGCTTAATAAAGTGTTCTGAAAGTGCAGTCGGATAAAATATTATTCTGTGAGAACAAGGTGAGCAACATCGTCCAGAAAAGCATTTAGAAACGACTTGAATGAATGAAGCAACGTGACTGAAAATGATGTTGCTGAAAAGATGCTATGATATGAGTGAGTGAGTGAGAGTGAGTAGTAAATAAATTCCTTCTCTGACAATGACGTCGACTTCCACATAGCGTTCTCGATAATACAGAGCGTGGATGTCTTTAGGTACCTCTAAATCTTGCACGTACTGTGTAATAAATAAGTATAACTCATTATTATTATTCTTTTGTTGTATTTGCTCTATACGAAATAACTTTGGACTTTATAGGGACATTCTTTATCTCTCTGCAACAATGATACGCTGTGGACATACATGTATGTCCAATGTATTGCTATGAATGTGTACTGTTGGTTTTTATACACAACCACAAGGTAGAATTACATACGTGGAAGAAGAAGCGAATGTAATAAAGATTAAAATGTAACGCTGTTACGTTAACAATGCTGTAGAGGCATTGTGGTAATTTGTTACACGTGTCCAGGTAAAATACCAAACTTTTTACACGAGTAAAAAATGTCAGAATTCATACGTGTATTAAAATTGTGCTGTGTTCACAGGTGATTGTAAACTTTCGTATTACATCGATTTTTGCTGATTTAACTTACAATCTAAAGAAATAAAACGATGGATGCATCACGAAGTTTTATTTTATTGTTTTAAGCTGAGAAGAATGAAGTGAAGAGTACTTAAGCAGTTAAGTAGTAAAAGATACGCTTTGAACAGGAACATTTGTAAATGGAGTCGGATGTAATAAAATCCTGCTTTTTTGTCGTTTATAACTAACTAAGGAGGTTTTTAATGCTCAGTGCACTTTCACATCCATACATGTACTGATATGTACAGGGTCTCAATCAACTTGAAACATATTTCCGATGAAAAATCTCTTCCATGTATGTACAAATATCTTCGTAGTACTACTAAAACACAAATGTCCTTGGTCCTGCTTATTCAGTTTTAGTAAATTTATACTTCACACATTACTAAAAATTTTAAATTATTACGTTTGTGTTTCTATAAACTTTACTGTCTCTCAATTAACAAAATAACCCATGATAGTAATCTGCAAAAATATCATTGTGGATTTCTTTCATTCTTTTGTGGTGACAGTTGTTTGTGATTCTGCTTATACTACTTCATTAGTTTTAGAAATACTTCAATTCACACATACTAAAATTTAAAATTACAACAATTACATTAAAATGTTTTTCTAGTAACTTTACTGTCTCTCGATTAACAAAATAACCCATCGCAATAATCTGTGAAAATGCTATTGTAGATTGTTCTTCCTCCTTTGCTGTAATGGAATCTTCCAGGGAAAATGTGATCTTCACTTAATTGAATCCCTGTAGTTGATTCGTAATAAAATGGGAAATAAAGTTCTTTAATAGTTGCATGAATGATTTTTATAAATGCATTGCATACATACATACACACAAGGCATAGTGTAAGATATACAAATGCATAATATACTGTGAATTGCATTGGGCGTAAGTGCAAGTACATAATACAAATAAACTAGCATAACGATTACTTTCCAGAAGTATCACATTTTACTATACCTACGTACTGTAAAGAATACTGCACTTACTTTATTACACGTCCGATGCAGAATACTGATAATTTAGTTTTGTGTTGTGTATATAACACTCGGTTGCTGAATGTTAGTATAGTTGAGTGTGGAGCAGGTAATAATAATAGTAATTGTTTAATGCTTTTTGTTGATTGTATGGTTAATAGTATCTGTTATGTGTTGGTAAGGGTTTGAGCACACAGTAAATAAAATTAAATGCCAGGCACCAGGCGTCACTTGCCTTGTGTGCAACGAAAATGATGGACTATTACAAATACTTTATGATAACCTCAATTAAGGAATTACGGAAAGGTAATGAATAACACAAGGACATTGGTAGGTAGCATAAGAGTGGTTGACCGGTGAAGTTACGTATTAGTGGCAATAAAGAGCAAAACGAGCAAGTACCTCGAGAATTACAATTACAAAGATTGATGCTAGTAGTAAATAAAGATGGAATGCGAATGAATGGAAGGATGATAGAAGGCGAAAGGCGTTTTACTACAGTAGTGCAAATATAAATAAGCATTTTATGTATTGTGCAAATGCATCGTAGAGTAATTATGTAGCACGGTAGAATAATCACCACTCACAGGGAAGAGCTGCAAATACTTTAGCAGTACTGCCTTACTCTACACAAAAAAATTGTCATGGTGTGGTGTGTATAGTAAAAAGGTACTAGTAATAAAGTATTCTATGTAGCACTTGCACCTACATACGAAGAAGGACGTCAATAATAAAGTACCTACTGCATACTACATATACCTGCTACTTAATGCAGAAGAAAGAAGTGCAACAAGTTAAAGAACTCATGTCAGGTCTCTTCAGATAATCTTTTTGTTGAAAGTATAATGTCAATCCATGCCAAAGGGAAGAATGTCGTGAGCCTGGCTTAGTTTATCACTAAAGTACCTACACATGAATAATATTCAAGTATCAAATGTGTAGATAATAGATGCAATAGATAGTCGTACAAGTAAATGCAAAAATGTTTCAGATTCTGTCTCAAATGAGTTTGATTAGATGGATAGTTGAAATGAGATTCGGATCATTAGTTAAGGCGATATTTTATAGCTAATTTTTCCGAAAATTTTTATTTTATGCTGTTACATAAGATTCATAGAGCAGATTGTATTATTTGCTTCAATTTCCAACTGTTGGTGTCCGAAAGAGTGTTGTGTGAGCTATGCAGGTAAAAGCAAACAAAATGAAAGCTCCTTGGTCTGTAGTCTGTAAGAGGTTTGTCACAGCAGGCGGGTTACGACCATCGAGACAGATGTTATGGTAAAATTGTAAATGCCATATTAAACAAATTTTAGTGCAGTAGTATAGTTACTACTACTAGATGTAGTTCAAAATTTCCAAATCCCTGTATGTTTAATTGTTTCTGTAATTTTCCAACAAGTTTTCCTGATAACTTAATTCGCGTATCTATTACTTTTTATTTCAGCTTTACAATTCGTCTAATCAGATATCTCATTCTGCGCTTCATGGGTATCTTGTTTTTATTTTTTTAAGTGAGTAGATGTAGTAATTTTGTGCTTTGGAAAGTTGCTTACCCCATAGGGAGAGAGGAGAATTTTCGAGGAATCTATATGCAACTAAAATTAAGCTATTAAGAATTTTCCATGAATTTTATATACCTAAGGAACCTATTTCATGTAAAGTAAAATTGAGTCAAAAAATTTAATTCGTTTGTTTCGCAGAATGAATAATATGAATCCAGATTTTGAACATGCATTGGGAACTACAAGTATAGAGAAGATGGGATGATGTGAAGGTACAAACTATGAAAGTAAGTTATGTCATGAGTACGAGAGTACCCGAGTTGTAGAATGTGTGCGTAGAATGTTTACGAAGCAGATTGACCAATGCATTTATAACGTTATACGACCATGACGTCTTTGACTGACTCTGTTAATGTTCACAGTGGGTAGTACAGTAGCCGTTGCGAATAAAATATTATGATGAGTACTTGATGGACTTGTACCAAATAGGAAAGTAATTAGACTTTTTTTTCTACAGGCGTTTATTAATTTTTTCTCAAATGTCCAAGACAAGAGACTTACACAAACACCACAAGAATCTCGTCTCGTCTCAACTGAAACAAGTTTTTCGAATGGATAAGCTACGACTTACAGTACACAATTCTTCTACTACGACTACCACTATCTCAGCTAATGTAAAAGTAAGCTAAGCCAACAAAATCTTTTGAAATGAACCTGAACATTTTATTTATTTGATTACCTTGCTCTGTATCGATCAGAAAAGAGTGGCCTTTATACTCGGGTATGTTTTAGTAGTGCTACTCCAAGCAGTTCTTTCCGTGTCGAATCGACTGTAGTAAGTAAAGCGTAGCTTTTGGCACTTAAATTGACTTTTCTGTAAGTAGTTAAGCAATAAACATTGTTGTGTTATGTGTGTGTGTACTGTGTGATGTGATGTGATGTGAGCTACTAATCAAAACTATTGTGTCAGTCAGCAAAGCTGTTGAAGCATCCAACTCAAGAATGTTTGAGTTTTAACACTTCTTATTCATCCATTTGACTTTGTTGCAAGCAAAACCAATCTCATCATTGGAATTGATTTGATTTGGCTGCATTTCTCATTCCATGAAGGAATCTCTTCCTGTCTCTCACAGTCCAGAGTCCACTCGACTAACAATAATACATATAATATATTCCCTTACATATACCAAGTCCTAGCATGTTGTTGAGAGTAACAAAGATTAAGTTCTGTACCCACTAAGATAACCTGACTGATTGTGAGTGTATTATTATGTAGAATGCATGTAAGTAGTATACAAGAAATATGTAGTTTATAAGGTGGATGGTAAAAGTCACATAGTAGACACATTTATTGTAAGCTTGTGTTTAATTAACGATAGAGCATAATAATATTATAAGGACGTTTGCGTTTCGTCTCAAACAGAACTACTAGTGCTACACGATTATCGTTATGCGGACATTGTATGTAATAATGCCTATATAGACTACATAGAGAAGTGCATGAAAGGGGCATGTTGAAGTCTCTGCTGAAGTATGTGCTTCTGTGAAGAAGAGCATTTATTACTATTCGTACTGCTAAACTCGTCTCTGGTTTACGTCGACGTAAAGAATTGAACTCTCTGACTCCCGAGTACACGCAGTCAAGTAACTCTTATGTCAAATTGGCTCTCCGTCAATTTCTAACTTTTTGCTTTGCAGTTGTTCACAATACACACATAATAGTAATTCGTTATTCACTCCTGGCATTTGTTTCTTTCTGACAATACAAACCAAACCAAGTCAATCTTGACTTAACTCGCTTGGTTTCTCATCGACACAAAAGACTTCAATGCAATAAGATTGCTCAACAGTAAAATTAAATAAAACTCCTGCGGACGAGTCCACATACGGTCCACCACACCACAACTGCAGCAGCAGATGATTGAATAGTAAAAAACGACTCTACATTAATCTTTAAATGTAAATAACTACAGTTATTTTCCTATTTGCTATTTTATTGCTTTTACCAATCTTTTACTTACATTCGTTCACACCACAAAGCTACTATTAGGTACGCATTAGTAAATACCAGGGTGAAATTGCAATGAACTTTTACAATGGGTGTATTTGCTCCATTAAGTCAGAGAGATAGAGTTGACAGTAAGAGACTGCTTTCTCACCTTACCTGCGATTTCGTCTTTCATGGGCCATCATGGGACAGGAAGAATAATGCATTAATTTACTTACCTATGTACGTACATCGACACGAAATTAAGTTATTACAGAAATATAATACCCGTGTGTGCGTAAGCATAAAATATTAGGTGCATGTAAAATAATTGGGTTGAAGTCCTGAAATGAGAAAAGGTGAGGTGAATTGAATGTAAACACAATCAATGTTATAATATAGTTGTATATATAGCTTCTTCCTTAGTTAAGAAACAATGAACAATACTTTTGCTGTTCGTCACAACAAAAATTCAATAGTATTAATAACAAGTACTCGTGCAGCCACTTTTACAGTCTAAGAAGCGCTAATAATAAGTGTGCTGTACAGGAATACAATTATTCTGTACATAAAATAACCTCGGGATTGCAATTTCCTATTGCAAAACACACTGCCTAATCAAATTATGATCGAATTGCCAATTCTTTTATGCATGAGTGACGACGAGAGTAGAGATCTGCTGTGTCAGTATGTCTGCTTATTTTACTTCTGAGTTGTACGGGAAATGCAATTTAACCTATTTCCTTTGTCTGAATACAGTGAAGTAGTTTTCGTTGATTCCTTGAAAGACTATTTTCAATACAATTATTTGTGGCTAATGGCTAATATTTATCATTCTATTAGGTGTCTCTTGGAATTGGCTTTTAGTTTAATGTGCATCGATAGAAAACAATTTAATTATTGAAAGCGTGCAGTCAGTCTGATTTGCATGTAATGGAAATTTAACAAGCCAGGCCAGGGTTTCGACTTCGGGCTGTAGATATCTGCATGGAAATGACATTATATGATACATTTCTTCGCTTTAATGTTTGTAAAACTAAGTACTCACTTGAGGGCACAATATTGCGGATCTACATGCAGCATCTTATTAATACGTTCATTTTTGATACGTTGAAAGAAGAATTAATTAATTAATTAATCAAAATTTTGTATAATAATACAAAGAAATTTCGTTTTGCTACTTTGAAGCAGAATAAATACCTAGAGATGAAAGTAAATGTTTACGTGTGTCGAATTTTGTACCTTGTCGATTGTCGTAGTCATTTGTGTCATAGCAAATGCTATCAAAGATTTTTGTGCTATTATGGTACCAAGATTCACAGAAAGAAATAAGTGTGCTTGCATACAATGACATCAACGTAAACTGTATGTAATCTAAACCGGAGATGTACATATGTAATCTTCAGCTATTAGTAGAAAGTACATCCATGGGCTGAAGAATTGCATTATTTAATTAATTTGCCAAAGTAATTCCACATAAACGTAAAGTAGGAAGTGCACTTAGCTTTAGTGAAGTAATTAGGATTTATTTACTTCTCGTGCTTCAATACCTACTTCAGTGCAAACACACAAACGATTATGGACTTCTGTAATTGAGTTTACTTTCAGAGAAATAAAGTGATGCATACATACCATGCACTAGCAAAAGTGATAAGAATTCAATTATTCTTTAAGCTAGTTTAATAAGGAAATACAATTTATTGCTTCTTACTCTTAAATTTCGTGAAAGATGTTATTGAACTGAAATGATACAATTTCATTGCGTCCTGATGTGCACTTGCATTATTTCTTCTAGCTTACCTATCTGAATTATATTATGTGTATTAATGTGTCGCATTTATAGCAATATATATATGGATATAAGTGTTAAATGTTTTTTTTCCATTTTATGTAATTTGTCAGTCATTCCGGAATCTCTCTTAAATAAAGAATCGTCACAAATTTCCACTCCGTAGCTTATCGGCTGAAAATACATTCTTTTACCGAGCATAATCTAGTTTTCAGGAAAAATTAAAGCTATAAAAACTGCATCATGGAGTATCATGGAAAAACAAACCCGGGCAAGTTTTCAACAGTTTTAAGTTTTTCGAAAAACTAGAAATACATTGTGAAAGAATCCAACTACAGCTAAAAGCTGATGGGGTGGAATTTTAATTTAACTCGCCATTTGCGAAATCATTGATATTTATTAAGATGAGAGATTTATTGATAACCCCAGAATCAAGGAACTCTGCAAATTATAGCATGTTAGTGATGTTCGAGTTTAGGTGCTCCTTGATACTTAAGTCGGATAATACTTCAAAAGATCTCTGCTTATGGTATATATATTTGGAAATGCAATCAAAACTTTCCACTTTTATGCACATGTTTCATGCACGTATAATTTCTCACAAGTGTAAGAGATGCTATAAAATGTTTTATGGATTTTTCGTACAGAAGGTAGACGCATAGTAACAAGTAATTAAAACTCTAGCAAAGTAAAGAATGGACTTGAGTTCGTGTCATTATATTTTTCATCACTCGGTAAGGACAAAGTGTAGTTAAGTAACGAAGTAACTTTATGCGAAGACCAAAGCTGTCTGTCTGTCTGTCCTTCACCACGATAACTTGAGAACGGATTGAGATATTTTGACCAAAGGTATACTAACTAGTGAGGACCTATGTGAGGCTGAGTTCAAAGATGAAGTCAGTCAACTCCTTCATGACCTTTGATCTTTTTGAAATATTGTACTGTCTAAATACGAGTTAAAATATTCAATATATTATAAATATTGTTATGCGAATTCCACTTATATTTGAAAGTGAAGGCCGCCAACTTTTGAATTGGGAGGCAAACAGTGTTTGAATATTCCTAGAAATTATAAGTGATGTTTTAATACTTAACAATATATATATTCAAAGAAATATTGCTACTAACACATGATGTCACAGTTAATGTTACCGTGTCATATTTCACAAAAGTGTTACTGTTCACTTCGTTACTTAATTGGACCGTTACAAATGGTTTATTCTGTATGCGTCAATTGCAGTACTAAATTGATTTTCAAGAGCCAAATCTGATTGCATGTCTGTTAAGTTATAATAATTGAGTGGAAACTTTCTATGAAGAGATGAACAATTCATAAAGATGTTTTAATAGCAATTTTATTCTCATCAATTTGAATGCTATCACTTTTACTATCTGTCTTTTTCTATTAGCCATTGCATTACTGATCCAAGATCCATCTCATCTTGGTATAATTATATTACCATAATGTATTATTAACTGGGAAGCTGAAGGTACAACGTGCAGCATAAAAGAATAAGTGCATGGAGAACTATTATGTAATGGAGATGATTATTGCTTTAGAAAATAGTAATCATCACTGATTATGTACTGCAGAGCAAATTCTCTCACGTTACATAACAAAGCAAAGTACTATTGCTATTTAATAAAGTAGACCTAGAGGAATATATACAAAGCAAAGCACACACAGAGTCAGTCGAGTCGGTAGTTATCAGTTATAGAACATAAAATATACAACTCGTCGTATTTGTAAATACACTTGTGAAAATAAAAGCCTAAATACGATTTACATGTACCTAGTCAAATTACGTGTGCTTTGCTTATCAATTTCAAGGTTCACAGTCTTTTGCGAATGTATATTACATAGCACTATCATTCATGAAGAGTATTTTGTAGTATTATATCTGTATAACATAAAGGTAGTTGAGTAGTGCTACTATTATTGTAGCACTTGATGTGCACATTAACTACAGGTAATTGAATTTAATGGGCTATATTACATATTATATGGCAGTTATGTACATACAACATACAGGTGGCTTAGGTGCTCTTGTAAAAATACGTAGGCGAAAATCGTATGATGTTTAGAGTTTGGATTTGTATGCTCGAGTGAAAACTGGATTAATGCAAGCACATGCTTTTCAATGGAAGCCGATATGCCAAGCTGTCTGTATCTGTGAATTACACATCTTTTCAAACATTTGTTCCTGATTCAGAATGAAATGATAAACTCAACCGACAAGCATCATACTGTTTGAGTAGTAATTATTGTCTAAAATATTAGGGAGGGCCCTGGCTCAAAATACTTCATATTATCTTATATATTACATATTACATATATACTTATGTATATTAACACCAACCACGTACTATGGACTAGTGCAAAATTCGTACTTACGTAATGTTTATTTATTTTTGCAATAGTACAGTAAGATACAACTAGTTTGGTGTTACTATGTGTTAATCAACAGTTTGCTTCGGTTTGCAAACAAAGTCAAGTACTATTAGTAACAACAGAGAGATACAGGCAAAGTGGAATCATATCAGTTCGAGATTAGTTACAGTATGTACTTATGTACTTAATCTTTTGAAGTGCGTACCTACACAACTCAATAACAATCAACCCGAAGTATAAACCTAAGTTTTCTGTTGAAGACGACGGTTTCAAATGGAATCATTCAATGAATTTGGGAATTGATTTGTACTGGCCGTTAACAATCCAGAAACACAATTCACTCGAGTCTGAAAGTCTACCGGGCCCTATTGATATTATTTGTTCAAGCTAAAAGCAAACAGTTGAAAAATAATCATACAACGAATGTATGAAAGTTCATACATTCATATTGTGTTGTTTTCCATACAAATACGCACATCACAGCCAATGTGGAGCCATTTTAACAAAACGTGAGAATAAATGACTGATGATAATAAAATGAGTACATTTTATCTCACTTCTCGTATCCTCACTCTGTTTAATGTGTATAGGAATAATGTTTTAATAGGTAACTAAAATATCACGTGCATAACATGATAGATTTTCCCTAAATAAACTTAGTTAATGTATAAAAATGTCTACCTTACCTACGTAGAAATCTAATTAAGCGGGTATGTAACATGTAGGATATAAATACAAAGTTTTCAGTAGATATTACTTCCTATAAGCATAGCTAGTAGTGTGAGAATTATTCTTGCCGTACTGCACACAGTACCACACAAACAAAATGCATTTGGTAGACACGGGAGAGGTGTTAACGAGTGAAGTATGTTATATAAGCATCTGAATGTATGTATGGGATGTATGTGATGTTTGGTTACCTTGACTAGTCACTACTGACTCGTCTAAATCACTTCAGATTGTATGCAGTAATACTGTGGAGGTGTAAGTTGTAGAATTTCTAGGTAAGACGTGCAAATGCCCTTATAGCATTCTGCCGTTCCTCAGTCTACTTTGCATACCAACGTATCTGTGTTGTTAGTGTGCACTATTCCACTTCATTCATTAATTTTGAGTGGAAAAATCGTTGTTGTGTACAAAAGTGCAAATATTTCTACAGTTTAACCTATTATACAGTGCATTTCTTAGAACAATGCGGAGTTTACAAAAGAGGGCAAGCAAGGATAAGAAGGCTAGCCAATTGAATTGAAATTTTGGTGCTGTATGAATCTGACATTCTCTCAGAATGATGAAATGTGAATGGAATTCAAGAAAAATTTGAACTGACACTTTCCAATTGATTTTATCCTCACCTCTTCTACCAAACAGTACACATCTATAGTGGATTGTGGATTGGTGTTGAAACACCTTAAAACTCGCCCGATTACTAGCTTCACAAGGTGCATCCATGTTTAGCTCTCTGTGTGTACTTGTATGTGTTTAACCTTATGTTTGTGTGTGTTTGTGTGTGTGTAGTCTACTTACTCTTTTTGCAAGACATACCTCAGCAAGCGGCAGCAGCGCGTTCAAATAGATTGGCTACAATTACGGCTACTCAGTCTCACCGTAAAGAATTCCTGGCAATACAAGTCAGAGAGATAATGTATATACTTACCTACATTACATAGCACACTAACCACACCGTAGCTAGTCCGCATTCCAATCCCTCGACTTCACTTTCAGCAAACCAAAAAGCAAAATATGCAAATGCAAAGAGCTTTGTTAACTATACAGGTTATTACATATTGTAATGTAATGCAGCCAGGCACTCCACTACTACTAATACTCAACTCCATATAAAATCTACACTTCTACTATGACTATTTGTATATAGACACTGGGTACAAGCTATATTGTAAGTAATAGTAGTAGTTGTAGTAGTGCAAAGTTGTTTTGCTTCTCATCCAGTCAGTCAACGGCTCAGCTCTATTATGCACAAATGTATGCATACCGCACAGACTACAAATAGTAAAAGAAGATAACAAGTATTCAGAATGCAGACAAATGGGTATAACATTAATACTACGGCTACTACAGCTATAATACTCACTTGCCTTGTATTTTTCATTTGAGACACAGCCAGAGTGCAGTAAGACAAGGTAATATAGGTAAGGTAAGGTGGACCAGCTATTAGTAGTACAATAATACAGAGAAGTACATCAGAGCCGGCCGGTCCACACGGTATCTACACACACACACGACATACCTTATAGTAAAATAAATAAATACCTACTACAAACATTTTACTACTACTTACTACACATACCAACATATACGAGTAAATACAACTAAATACTTTACTCAACACAGAACACACGTCTACGACTATATTATACCAAATACCAAATCAGCGCTAACCAATCAAAGCAACGTTGAACGTGTTTCTGTACTAATAGTAATCTGCTAGAGATAGAGAGAGAGAGAGAGATTGAAAATTGAGTTGATGATGAGAATGTAAGAACTGTGGCTTTGAGTGGATACACGAGCCAAGCTCATTAAACGGAGTTTTGAATAAGTAGAAGAAGACACAGAATATTATTATTAGGTACACCACTGCTAGTGCTGGTAGTAGCATAGCTTAGCTGCAATAGTAATATTTTATTGTTTGGATAGGGATTCTCATTTCTTATATGTGTACGTAGTAGAGACTTATACGTGTGCAATATGAATAGGGTATTAAAATTCCTCTTGCAAGTAGTTTCTTCTTCAACGTAGTCGTACTTTAGTATGTGTGTTCGAAAAGTGTTTCATTTGTTTGATCTTTTGAGTCATTCTCAACAAAAGTGGCACTCCATTCATACAGCAACATTCCGACATGGACTACAAAATCGTTTCAAAACTTTACGGAATCAAGTGACATTACTTTTTTATAGCACAAGGGACTCATGAACATAGACGATTGCATTGCTGTTGCAACAAAGGTAATTTACAATATTCGTAATTCAATTAAACAATTTCTTCCTCTAATTACCTTAAATTTAATTGCAATAAATATTTAGTAACAATTAACAAGTGAGTATTTTTGGTTCATAGCTATATTTACATTTAAAATCCACGCGTTGCATATTGCTGCCTTCTTATTTTACTTTTACCTTTACCTATGAACTTCGTTAATGGTAAGTCAGGTTAAACTTGAACATAATAATATTATTAGGTATCTCAAGTTACTTCATACCAATGCACTGCATGGTCCATAACTCAAGAACCGTTTGAGATAGTCATTTCAAACTTATTACAGAGGTCCGTTGGAGGGCTAAATTCTGAGATGGCTCAATCGGTCAACTTCTTAATGACCTTTGACCTTTAAGAAGAACTACTGTATAAAACCTCAACAATACACTGCATTCTAAATATTGCTATGTCAAATGTCAATTCTACCTATATTTGAAAGTGAAGACAGCTAACTTTTGAAAATTTGAATAACCCTTAATGTTTAAAAAAAATCGAAAAATGACTGTTGATGTTTTTACATACGTGTAGTCAAAATACTAGTGAGGCAGCTACATAGTAAAAGTAGTACAGTTGACATGATGATTTCTCAGTTAATGATACCATGTCAAAGTTCAATCCTTTACGTTGAAAACGGTTTATTATGTCAGATAACTACAGTACCTACCCAGTTCAAACTTATTTTTTAATTTATAGATTATATGAATAAGGTAATGGCAATTAGATAAATAAACAGTTCATGGCAATATTGCAGTTGCAGAGAGGAATGCAAGTGCCCTTGCATTACGTTTAACAGTGTACTTACTGCACGTTAAGAGAAAGTTGGCCTGAGAAAGAGTACTTTCTTTTTTTCATTCTCACATTACGATTCTTGCGGCATTTCACTGAAGAGAAAGGTCGGTTTTCGGAAGGTACATGGTAAACGTAATTAAGAAGATAGAAAGGATTTGTTTAAGAAACAATTGAAAATAATTAAATCCATTAAATCCACTCCCATGTTTGATATAGCAAGTTACACATTGAAGGACGTACGAGAAAAAGGCTGAGGAATGTTAATACAATAAAGAGGACGAACAAGGATATAAGAAAAGCATTAAGCCTGTAAACAATAAGTGAGAACGGGACAAGTTCTCCATCCAGTTTGAGATTTTGGAAAGCTCGTACTTTATAACCAGTTACCCGAGAGCGGGCGCATTGTTTGTTTCTAGTCTGTAGTAGTACTGGTGGAGTATTAGTGCATAGGATAATGCGTATGCGTAAAGTTAGTGTTATTCTCGTTGTGTGACAGCGTGAACGTAGTAAAAAATAATGTATTGTGACACATCTAGAAATTATTGACATGAGGATAAGGATAAGTGCACTGTGTACAGTAGTAAAGCAAGTGATTGAGTTGAGTAAGTGCTGTAATTGTTGCACCATAAAATAGTCAAAGGAACATCAACACAGGAGAGTTGTGTATGAGGATGAGACGAGAATGAGAGAGAGGAGCTCAGGCACAGGAATCACACAGGGATTTATCTTCTTTAACAGATTCACAGTAAAGCCAACGAGAACAGTAGTAGTGGTAGTATTAGTGAGAGTGCGGCACACTGTGATTTCATAGAGCGTAAAAGTATACATAGAATTTTTCTACAGTCAAAGTCACTGCTCGGAATTCCAAAGAACAAAAAACTAGCTACATTAAATTACGTACACACCACACAACTCTCTGCTCTCTGTGTAGTAATCAGTTATACGACCCATACAATACCTACTAACAATAAATAGTAGTAAAATAGGTGTGGAATGGTCATGTAGTACAAAATGCGTATTACTACTACTCTGAAGTTCTACAACCAACAAAGTATCCATCTTGACTAATATACTCTATCACTGTATCCTTTAATGTTACCATATCTATCCAGCATAAAAACTGATTTGTCTTTCTGTATAAGTACAGTTTGTATGAGTACCTCTCTTCACACAGATACTATACCTACTTAAATACCCACGTAAGTACAAATAATAGTTACGTGTGTGTATGTGTGCAGTCAGAGTCAGAGTGTTATTATATAGTTGTAGAAATAAGAATTAGGTATATAAAAGCACAAAACACACAGTACTGGTAAGGATCCGCGAAACGAGTAATAATTTGTCTTTAGCTTTCTTGACTTGTTTAATACTGCCTCAGCACTATAACACCAATACAGTAGGCAGAGCATGGAGTATATTAATAGGTATAGTGTTCTTCAAGTGCAAGTAATAATAATGTGTATAAGCATTAGTAAAGATCATGTAGTTGTGTCTTGTGTGTGCTTTCACATAATACTTCTGTTTAAAAATATTGTACTGTTCTTACCAGTATTCTTTTTACTAAATGCGACGAAGAAAACAAGAGTGCATATAGGCTATAAAGTATATAGGTAGGTATAGTAGTAGTAATATTATACATGGGTGAGTATTGTGTATGATGTGGATGCACTTATGTATGTATTGTATATCCTGAATGTATTTTGTGTGTGAAAAGTGATGAGAAAATTACGTGACGCTCATCGTGGCTCTTAACACTGAAGTGAGGCAATCAGAAAATAGATTTATATACTCGGGACTCGTTGTAATGTAATGTAAGTTTGTACAGTGCACTTGCTGCCTGTTAGTTAGACGCGTGAAGTGAGACACAGCGAGGAAGCGAGAATCAACGAAAAACTGTTGTACATGAGAGATGTGCTTATATAAGTTTATTCAATACTTACCACTGCAAAAAGCTTGTTCAACTCCAGCATTGCTAATACATTCAAATAGTACCTATGGAACTGTGCACAATAACAACAAAGCTCGTAGAACTACACTTACTACAACTATTACTACGATCCACTCTGGGTACGTGTAAAGCCGTGGAGGTGGCCAGGCTATAAAATCGGAATGAATGAGCTTGGACCAAGTTAGTTGTGCGATTGTCACAGGAGTAGTCACATTCACCTCCACATGATTCTCCTGCAATTCAAAAACAGCATCTCCAAAAATAGCAGAATCGCCCCAAGAATCAAACAAGACTTACTAAAACAGTATTAATACGATTGTTCTCAACATTTCTCTAGAAAAGTATACCACTAAAGTATCTAACACTACCTATACCAGTACTAAAATTATTTTCCATACTCAAAACCAATTTAGATATTTGTTTACTTAAAGCAAAACGATTATCAGATCGCTGAGCATTGAATTAGTCAAATAATAGTACTAGTACTGTATAATCTCGGAGGAAGAACTCAAGGAATAATTTTATCAACCCACAAGAAGCTCAAGTACGTTCTGGAGTGCATAATTGCAAAAACCTACTACAACGTTGGCAAAAACAAAAGAATAAATTCTAAATCCAATAGAGCTGCTCTGTCCACTTAAGTTTTAAACTGCGTACTTAGGTATACACAAAGATACATACTGAGGCTTTTTACTACTACTACTTGTGAGCATGGAAGTAGTTGTACAACTAATATGTAGTAGTATTAGTCAGTCATAAAAGAACACAGAAGAAACCAACTCTCCAGAGTTGAAAAAGGCAAGGTGCATAATATTATAATTTAACTGATGTGTGTGTGTGTACTTTACATAACATAAAACCTTGCTATACCTACCATCCCATAGTATATACTTATATATACTCTATAGTATTTTTTTTGCTTCGAGCTGAAAACAGCTGCCAGTGCAATTCCTTGCAGATCAGATCAAATCAAATCAGAATTAAATAGAAGACGTTTGTGGGAAGTAAGTAGGGAAGATCAGAGAGAGAGAGAGAGTCGACGAGAAATTCATACAGAGATCGTGTGTACAAATACTTTGCTTGGTCATAAGAGTAAATTAAGAGACGAAAGAGAAGAGTTTCATTCATTCATTCGTTTGCTCGGCTTCTTAAGCTTAGCTTTGACTTGTTATATACAAGCTGAGCCAGCTCATTCATTCTTGTGATTCTACTGCACGACACGGCGAATTGCAAACTCTCTCAGCTAAAGTCAGCCAACATCCATCTCTTACTACTCTTACTACTTTTACACTACTACTACTACTACTACTAGAAAACCTAGTAACTCTCAAGTTCTCTCTCTCTCTCTCATACCTTGCTTTAAACATACGAGAGAGATACCTACACCACACTTCTTACTTACTCTTACACTATTTCAGTATTCCGTATAATATACACAAACATATTGACTTTATTACCTACCACGAATGACTACATTCACATACACACACGTACTCACAGTCAGCAGGAACATCACATCAGCAAAGCAGCACAGTAGAAACAACAGCCACAGAGAGAGAGAGAACACAGAGAGCTGTAGAGAAACATACACACACTTACACAGGCACACACCATCATATCATCATCATCATCAGCGTACCACCACCACAACAACAGCAGTAGTAGTTATAGGTGCATCATTCTACATTATTATTTCCAATTTCATTATTCTCATTCCATTCCTATCGTATCATCGTCATACTAGTAGTCGTCCTTTCATCTCCACAGCATACGGTCGCCTATTTATTCTTCTCATCTGCAAGGCTACCACTACTCATAATACTACTACTACTACTTATTAGTAACATTTACATTTACATTATTACTCCACAATAACAAGGAGAATATTACGACGGACAATTGTAGTTCACTATCTCAGTAATCATTAAAGACTCACACAAAAACATTATTACAATTATTATTGTAGATTACAATACATCGACAAACACACTTACCTTTAGGTAACGTGTCACCACATACGTATACACGATTATTACGTTACGTGCTGACTGTATATCCGTATTATACGTAGGAGTTCACTAATAAGTGATTGATAAATTATTTTTTATTACTTTACAAGAGAAGACGCATCATCTTCATGTTTCTCACAAGTGTAAGTACGTATACTGTACTCTGTACTGTAAAAAGTAGCACTGTATAGTGTAAATCTGTGAGGCAGTCGAGAGAGTGAGAGAGAGAGAGAGAGAGCAGTCGACCTCCTCACATTCATTCATTCATTTCAATGAAACTGAAAATAATCCAGCTTGTATAGTAAATTGCCCGAATCTCAATCTCAACTTGAACTTTTGTAAGTATACGTCGCAGCATTATACTACTACTTGTACAGTAAATATTGTAAGATCAGCAGCTTATCTCAATTCCTGCATTGATTGTGCTAACTCAACTTGTCATAAAAGTTAATCACAGATCTACGTTCGTTTATTTCATTCAAGATTACACTCCTACCACATTATAAGATACAGAGTTTTCAATACACACAGACCGCTATCTACGATTGTACTGTATAATTTAAAGCAAAAAGTATCTCCTGCATAATTTACTCATTTATTGCTGCATGTTGCACTTGCACTGTAGAGTCAAGTCCTATATACGTACTCACGTAATAAATATTGCGCTTTTCTGTTTAAAATACAAATACACGTAGTACATAAAATATTTTCTAGTAATAGGTTTACAATTATTGTGCTTCTGCCTGAATCTCTTGCTATTACTAGTGTATTTATCTACATGTACAAATAAGTACATATACCTATATAAGTGCCTATAAGGTATTTAGGTATTTGCTTATTTTTATTTACTTAGCTAACTGTATAGGTATATTTAAGCGCACTTTTAATTACTATATTTTACTAGTGTGTTTATTTAAACTTGAATATTTATTGTTGTGTTTATTTTTATTGTGTGTTAGAGCGAAAGAGTGAGAGAGGAAGAAAGCAGAGACGAAGATGAACATAAAATCTTAACGTAGTAACTTCACACAAGAAAACACTTTTACAGATATTTACCATCACCCTCACCAAAAGTGCTTCATTCTGTAGAAAAAGCAACTCTGAACTCCTGTAAGTCTGTAAATCGTACTACTGCAGCTCCTAGTAAAGAAAACCGGACCGTTTGAAGAAAAGCTATAAGTTTGTGAAGAAGAGTATAATAACATGCTTTGTTGCTCCTGCACTTCTAGAAATACACTGTGGAGGCATCCGATGTAATAATTATGCAATACTACTACCAGTAGTAAATTTTACAATATTATATCCGTATCCACATACTACTAGATTTTGAACACGGAAAAGCTTGTTGCATTGACACTGACACAAACAACGACAAACCTTTTACAACAAGCATCAATTTGAAAAGCTATCTGCATGTTTTGTATATCTGTCGTGTGTTGTAATATACATGGAAAAAGTCAAGTGCCGATAGACTAAGGAACAATTGCATATTGATTGACGGTTTCCATATATTCCATTCAGATTTCACATCGTCTGCCTGGTTTTGTTCGTCTTTCTCACCTTCAACTCTCACACAGTAACTCTGCACTGCAACAATAGAACATCCATCCACTCGAAGACTCCTCTTGCACTTGCAGTCTCTTCCAACCCAACAGACAGAAGAGTAGAAGAATCTGGAGCTGCATGCTACGCTATTGCTCTGTAAAATAACTTGACTAGCTGTATCTTTGTACACTTGTACTAGTCGTATGTGAGTTATATATTGGTAGTAGTCGCAAGCGGTAGTGACGGGAGAGTTGAGCGAATCGAGTAACAAAGCCAAGGCAAGTACAAGAAGGGAAGCAGTGGTGGAGTGGGTCGGAAGTTGTTCTTACTTCTCAGTAAGTTATTTAATGAACACGCTCACAGTCATAACAACATCACACGATATACTTTAATAGAATACACACAGACACTACATATTAGTAGTACACCTCCTATTTACACTTCTTCTTTGCATTTCCTACTATTTCGACTAGCACTACTTATTTACTTACTACTACATATTACTTACTACTTACATTTACATCGTGTCGCATTACAATTGCATTTCATCTAACGCAACGCATTCAATTCATTTCAATTTAATCCAACCTAACATCACGACATGAAGACCAACCAAGCCAGACATACAACAGTGCCAAGTCCACACACACATTAATACATATATGTAGTATATCTCTGTACCAAGGTATATTATTATTACCAGACTTTTATATACGAGGTATGTCTATTACCTACCTAAATTGTAAGGAGATACATTTACATACTAAAAGGATAAGTATATAATGTAGGATTTCTATTAGAGCCGTATATAAGTAAGATGTATATAGGAAGATATTTTTATTTGTATGTGTGAATACGCAATACTTATCTGTATATTATAAATAGTACCTACTGAGGCATTTATTTATTCCAGACCGTATTCCAGACAGACACAATATATTTCTGTGGAACACTTAACGTACAGTTCAACATAACTAGTAAACATCACATTACTACAAACGAAATAGTACACAGACAGAAACGTAGTATTTTCATTGATCGATTCAATTGTGTTGTGTTTTTCTTTGTAGTATCATCACTCTGTGCTTGCAATAAACTTTTCTGTCTGTTCTAACACGGACGAGATTTCCACTGTACTCTTCTGAGCTAAAAGCAGCTGCACCGAGACAGGGTCAGGGACGAAACTTGGAAAATGTGGATATTTGAGGGTCAAGTGCTAGCCGGCTTTTACATCTCCACTCATGATTATCCAAAGGTGTCTGCCCGGATTTCCTTCCTCCTCATACACACTCTGCTTCTCAATCAAGTCGCCACTGCCTATGGTAAGACTAAAAGAACTTTTTTATGTATTTCCTACACACATAGACATAAGTTGTCGCGTAAAATTGTTATTATTGTTGCAATAGGTACAGATACGTTTATCGCAATATATAAATGTATGTGCATATTTATGTACGTAGTTAATTGGGATACAGTACATAGAGTATAGAAGGGGTATACTTATTATGTAGTAGTGTACTATATAGACACTCCCAATAGCTGACCTTAAGTTTATTTCCACAGAAATAATATTGTATAATCAGATGATGTGTTAATAGTCACATTACAAGATGTACCTAACTCACAGGTCATTTTGAACGAGGAGGAATTGCACGTGTCTTGCCTTCTATTTACAACGGTATAGTTCTTCTAGACAGATTCCATTGTGCTTTATATTAAGGTATTCGAGAGACACGTGGAGTATACCGTGTGGAATCTTATAGGTCATTTCTTTTAATTTACAACAGTTTTATTCGTCTGCTCTAGCTGTTTGAATCTAAACTTTCCTTTCACGCTATGTAATTAATTTAAGTGATTAGCAAAAGTCGGCTTTCTTTCTCCCTTTTTCAATGGCAGAAGGTTACAAAAGGTTCTGATGGGTTTGCTGAGGTAATCTTCATTCTTTTATATTATGTAATGTGAAGCACAAATACAAAATAGTACATAGAGGATTGGTAGTTCGCTCAGAAACGTATAAGGGGAGGGAGTAAAACTACTTCTAATGGTCATTTAAACACCACGATCTTATTCATCCTATATGTTGTAGTACTTGAAGCTAATGATGAACATTTATCTCTTCTAGTTAGTCAAAGTCAAACACATAAGTTTAAATTTTGAACGGAAACGATCAAAGTTTTCTCATTGTCGGCATAAAATGTACAAATAATTACGAACAGAAAACACGAGATGTGTTTCTCACTGCGTTTATTCAATTTAGATTGAACTATGGTAGGTAGATTGTTGACTAGGTACTACCTACACGAAAATAAATTGAACTTCTACGCATTATTACATCGTTGACTTGATTGAGTGTGGCTATTCAAAAGGATATCCTAATCCTAATACTTACGCTTGATGTTTTTGTTTATGTCCGTATCTCTAAGTACCTACCTAACTTATGTGGTACTTGTTTATGTCAGACGAAAACTCTCTCGCATTTTGTTGTCTCATTCACACACACTTATACACGTCTGTAAGGGGTATACGTATCACGTTAGTCGCCGAAAACAATATTGTTTTGTTTCTCCAGTCTACATGTACTAATAGAATGCTTACTACACACTATTTTATTTGACCAGAGACAAAGCTTGTGCTTACAAGCACATTGCTCTCAATTTGTTCAACCATCACAAAAAAATCAGACGCATTAATTTTATTCACTACTTGCATTACTTATAGAATTGTGTTTGTGAAGCAATTATTGGTAGAGATAATGAATGGTTCACTGTACAGACATAATAGGTACCTATATACTCAGGTATATTCTGTTGGACTAAAAGTCAATGACAAACCAAGAGACAATAATTCTGAAGTGCTTATAGGTGTGTATATGCATATTATAAAATAAACGCACACAGATTAAGTATGTTTGTTTGCATGAATGAAAGAGAAACAGCTACAAAAGTCACATCCAATCGTACTACGTCAACTTGAAATGTCTTTGTGTGTATTTATGTGGCATAGGATGCCAAAGCTCTTGTTATGCTTTTGTTTTAGATGTTCATGACGCACTTTTATTACAAAATTAGCTAAAAATATCTTACAGTTAGATTGTGTCACTCGCAGCATTTCCAACATTGTTAGCTGTCGTTTCATACACTAATAATACGTCAGGTCAGTTTCAGTTACTAATAAATATTTAATGTGATGCCATCTCAAATTACATTTCATTTTTTTACATTACAAAGATACTTCATACGTGTAAGTTGTAGTTATAAATTGTATTGCTGTTTATGTCGACTTTCATTTATAAATAGTTGATGCTAGGGAAAATATTGCAACAATTTTTCTACTAAAGTGAACTAATAATGGGCATATCAATCTCGGCCTAATTACCATGTGTTCCATTATGGACATTATAGACGACAGATAAAGACGAATTTACGACTCACATAACACGTGTAAGAAAATGAAGACAGACCTTCCTTTAGTATATTAAATTCTTACGTAAGTATTGTTTTCGTGTTGTGTCGTCGGCCGCCCTTCACTTGACAAATGTTCATAGGAAAAACAATGAAGAATCATTCACAGTAGCAGAAGTATTATTGCTGTCGCCACTATTTAATTATAATACTTATGTAGTCTGCTTGAAATTACTTGTCAATATATTCAGTATTTTTGCAAGTGTGGCCTACGGACATAATTAGGCAGTTTGTATGCTGAACAGCTCTTGCATTCATTTTATTTAATACATACGGTGCATTTTAAGTTTTTGCGTCGTAGGTATGTGCATAGCATTAAAATACCATGTAGTAGTGCTCCTTGACCTTTTAGATCTCCGAAATCTGCCGTGGTTAAAAATAGAAATGAATGAGACGTTAATTAGCTATGTGTACATTAATTTAAATGTGAACTGCTTCGTGTAAGCAGTTACTATTCTATTTGTATTTAAGTGTATTTGTGGAGACAGTTTTCTTAATTTACTAACAGTAGCTAGGAAATCCGTGTACTTCGCCAGAATACATCTTCATGTCTAAGTATGGAAAAACACGCTCCATTGAATATGTAAACACTTGTTCTAAAATCACGAGGTTTCCAACACGCTAATGATGTAGTTCAATCAGTGGGCCTGAGGTTTAAGTACATTTAGGAAACACGAAAATAATCGGGTTTTTATGTTAAACAGTATCAGTATTTAGAAGTTATTAGCATTTCTGACTTTTTAATGAAAAGTCTGAAGGAATAATTATTTTGCCAGTAAAGAGTTAATAAAATGAGACATGCTGTGTGTGGGTGGGATGGATCTACAAATAAATATTTGTTGTATGTGTGCACAAAGCATTGAATCTTACATCTCTCCGCATGCCTTACAGAAAACTATTAAAGCTGCACAGCAATGCTTCTCTTCTTCCGAATAATATAAACACGAGGAGAACGTAGAAAGAAACCTTATTACATAAAACTTTTTAAATGCTTATTCCGCATTATACTGACAAACTGCTCTATAATAGTGCACAACTACTACATTTCTATAATATATAACCCAGTCAGTCAGTCACCATAAGCTATGTCACATAACTTCACTAAGAATGCAATGACTGCGCACTAACGTGTAAAGGTTATTTATACAATAGTTTTATATTATCTCTTACAGTTCTCCATGGTATATTAAATCTAACATTGCAATCATGATTAAGAATACAAAAGGAAACTTTCGTCCATTCGCAGAAGTTGTGTAGGGATCACTTCTACAATTATTTTGACAATGTTTTGTATTCACAAAATCCACATGCAAACAATACCTAGTATACTAACTGTAACAGTAATAATAGCCTAAGACTTGAGACAATTATCATTATTAGGTACATTATTCATCATTTACATGGATTACGAATTCTTTTACTCATAAAATACCCATGTTAAAAGTAATGAGCCAAACATGCAAGCTAGTATATAGCTCTTATTCTTGATACTGAAAAAATGGGTATGGTCTATGCACCTACTCAAAAAATATCTAAAATGTAATGAGCGAAAAACGTATCAGCTACACAGCAATGTTGTTCTTGATATACCAATAATAAATGTAAATGCTTTAGATATTGTTTGGTAGGTAAAAAATGATTAAAATCAAGTGTGTAGTCTGAGTATGAGATTGTTAATTGGAGTGTAGAGATGTGAATGCCAGTATAAAAGGTCTGCTGATAATACCGAAACGTGAAATGTGTGGAACACCACAACAATTTGGCTTGAATGAATATTTTTGGCATAGTTAGAATGTGGGAAGTAAAGGAATGTACCACGAGTGCAACTGTGCAGTAGTGTATGGTTTATATTTGCATGCTTATATTATACGCACATAGAAATACATGAAATGTCTATGTAACAGAAGCACCTATGTAGGTGTTTAGGCATGTTACATTGTACCTATACACTATTAGTACAAGTTACTACTAATATATATAACCCAGTACATATAATAGATATACCTATAGCGTATTTAGGTATTAGTGTAATTTAAACATGTTTTAAAGGGACTCTCTAAACAAAAGGACTATTAGTGCTTCATGTACAGATAGCTTTATTAGACTTCCATTTTCAGCTAAACTATGAACTTATAAACTTTTAAGTCCACACACTGTTCACATAACTAATGTTGTGTAATGTGTCTACATAAGTTATTATGGTGATAATGATAGATAGACTTCTTAATGTCAATAACTGCTTCCAATTCTCATAAATTAAAATATTATCTGTCGAGTAATTCACAAAATTAATGGTTTAATTGTAGCAACTTTAGCGGCTACCTATAGAAATCATTTTGTTATCATTTCTTTTGCAACCTAGGTCCAACCTAGGTCAGTTGTTTGACAACTGACCTAGGTTGGATTATTGTGATAACCCTGATGTTATTGAAACATATACTACACACTACACGTTATAAGCAACATCTATTTACTATCGTTTTCTTAACGATTTTAGCTATTTTAAGATTCTTAACGAGCTTTTAATATGACAGCCATCCATAACTGTAATACACAAAGTATTATAACATGTTTGGTTTAAATTTTTTATAATGAGT
This sequence comes from Pogonognathellus flavescens, assembly GCA_019776165.1. Classification (NCBI taxonomy): domain Eukaryota; kingdom Metazoa; phylum Arthropoda; class Collembola; order Entomobryomorpha; family Tomoceridae; genus Pogonognathellus; species Pogonognathellus flavescens. The sequence goes on from JABASD010000487.1 coordinate 41,141, forward strand.
TAGTTTGTGGGTTCGACCGTCAGTCAAGGTTCAGAAGATACTTGATTTAATTACTTACAATTATTATTCGTAGGTATAACATAATATTTGTATATACGCTTTTTTTATAAATTCATTCATACTTAGTAGTTAGACTTCAGACTTGTGTATAAAAGTAGTAGGGACCACAATCTCATGTTAAGTAACCTCTTTCAATTCTCCGTAGAAAAAATCTTAATTTAAATAGATTGGTACTTGCTGTTAGGGGAGGTAGTTAAATGGTACGTAACACATTAGCGTTACACATTAGTTACTGCGGCGGTATTTGTGAAAGAATTGGTTTCTTGCCTACTAATTTTGCTGACCCTCTTAGCGTCACAGCGTCAGTTCATCTTGATAGCAATACGACATGTTAATTAGCTTTTTCTATAAAGTATTAAAGATTATAAGCAAAAAATATAAATATAGTAGGTATTTTGCATGAAGGGAGTTAAATAATAATAATTTTTGTATAGCACCCCTCATCCAGTCGAATAGTCTTAATTATTACATAATAATTTTACAATGAACCTAAGAAAAAGCTCTCCTGAGATTACCAAAAGCATTCAGTAGTAAATTCTATCAATCAGTTATTTATATAATCTCATCGTTACCTATACTAACATCATTTTATTTATTTTACGCAATACCGTCTCACAAAAATTGCACATAATTTTCTCTACCTCTCTTGTGAGATAGTTGATTGTATGGATAGCGAGAGTTGATAAAAAATACAGTAAAATCGTGTGCGGTCAGTTTTTATTAACAGTATATCTCGTAGTAACCAGACGCAGCACAATGATGGCAATTATGTGGTGAATTTGCTTGTTTCGCAGAGTATTAGGTGTAGTTCTTTTACTTTTCGTACATTTTTAGCGATAATGTCATATACAAATGATTGTTTACGAATCAGAATTTTTGGTTTTGCATATTAGTATTTGTGAAGACTCAACTGTGACTTTAGTGTCTTATCTCATCCTCTTCATCAAAATCACATGACATCCTTCGTTTTCTCCATTTCAAGTATTTTGGAATCTCAAGTAGTTTCATTTATTGTACTTATCTTACCTTTAGCTCACCTTTACCCTTACTCCTTACTCATCTCCATTTGTAATGTGAATATCCAGTCCAGGTACAACACACAACACATGAATCTCTATACTAAATACTACATCTACATTTCTACAATACAGTATATGTATAATATTAGTATTATAGTTATAGTATATTATAATATTTGTTTGTAAGCTACAGTAGTACGTTTAGGTAGTATCTGTATAAGGTAGGTGTGTTTGTACCATTGTATCTTCACACATATTGCAAACTGGAATTGAGTGAGGACTAAAGTCATAAAGTAGATATTTATGCCAATGAATAGCTGAATAGTTTATGTCTGTCAGTTAGACTGACGATTGGCATTAAACCATGATCATGAGACTGTTTGTATGAATTGTTGATGTTTATTTATTCTTCCTCTGTGATTGAGTTTAATTTAATGGCTAGTGCTTGAATATCTTATTCTTATCACCACACACTCGAGACTCAACTAAACAATAAGTTACTCTGCTCCACTATTATAGTCAAAATCTCTGACTCCACACTGCAGTCGCTGTCGTTTTGGTGGGTCTTTTTGTTAACAGAACAAAGCAGCTTTCCTTCTTCTCTTTTTCTGACTACATAGAAAACATTATTTAGCATTTCAATCAAAATGATGATCTGATCTAGTTATTGTATAGTAAGATGGCTTTATTGATTTGTGCATGCATTGTACTTTTCTTAATGTATAGGTAAGCTCTATAAATATCTATGGGACATGAATAAAGTCTGGAAATATTTTATTGAACATTAAGCAGCGATCGTGTAGTCAGATACGTAAATAAGGATGTAAATATACCTTCATAATTTCATCGTGAAAAACCAAACATACTTTTATTGCATAGTTATAGTTATACAATCATGGCTACTTTTACTTGATAAAAAGACGTCACGTATGAAAAATGGATTGAATGCAGAGCAAGGAAATGTTTTGAGGCATGTGACAAAGTGGCAGACTTCACATTTGTTTGCAGTGTGCATATGTTGTAAAAAATTCGCTCACATGATGATACCTACATACGAGTATACCAGTACCAGTGTGTGGTGGTATTTGTAACGATGTATAATTTTGCCATTCAGCTGATGCAATAATAGTCTTATGCTATCTATAAGCTACGTATTATGAAAATGTTTGCGAAAATACGGGGCCAGGTTTCTCTTTAAGTTGCACGAACACATACAGATACTCAGCTTTGGTTTAGTTTGGTGTGTGTATTTAAATGCACATTATAAACCCGTGGGGTGGTGTTTGGTGTAGGATGAATTATACTCACAGGTCTGTTAGTAAAATTGAATATTGTGCTTGTGCACACAACTCGTATACTTTATTATGTACAAAGTACACTGTTCCTATGTGTTATGGTAATTGTATTGCATTTATTGCACAGAAACAGCATGGGTTTGCATTGAAAATGCACAAAGTCTAGACTAAACAAGTTGCCTGTACTTAAGAACGAAATGATGGATCAAACTTTTCACAAACCAAGGAGAAAAGCCGATAAAAAATGAGGCCTTTTAGTGAATGTGCCAATTTCATGTTTACTTTTTGCAAATACTTGAATCGAATGCAAAACAGTGTGTAAGACCATGGAGGAATTGTGTTGAGTTTTGTATCCTAGTGTACTTTACTTTGTGCTTCACTTGCTGTCTGTCTCTGTGTGAAGCTACAGAGTGTCTAGCGAATAGTGTAACGTGTGCATCTGCATATACTGCAAATTTGTTTAATAATGGCAAACCATCTTCTTTACACGACTGCACTCCGGACTCATGAATGTATAATCATGTACACACTACTGTCACACTATTACTACTTTACATTACACAAGTAAGTGGTCCTACTACACGACACGTGTTACTAAAAGTCTACTTACCTAGGTATGTACAGTATGTATGTATTAACTTTATTTCAACCACACATACTAAATAATCGAAACTTGTAGCTGGTATAAGTCGTTTGCATGTGTATGTGAAAGCACCAAAGACAGACTTCCCTTTTATCAGTAACACACGTACTACGGAAAATTCGAAGTGCAGGATTACACAATATACTAGTAATACCTAAATATACACTTACAAATTTAATACTCTTCCTTCATACTCAAACTAGTCATAAAGGTAAGTAAGTTGTAGGCAAAATATAATATATCTTAGTGGGTTATTAATTTATTGAATTTTTCCATGAGGAGTATATTGAAAGGTATGTCAATCCTACCTATATAGGTATTGCAAAAGAGATATTCCAATTACATCAATGATGACTGTACTCGTTGCTGTTACGAAAATAAAACACTTTGAAAGATTGTAGGCACAGTTCAGCTGACAACAACTGCAAAATTAAGTACAGGCAAGGTGAAAGAGAATGATGTACGCTATGCATTATTAAGTAAGTATATAGATTCATCGTGTTTATAGTATAAAGCCTGTCTTTATAATATGTGTACCTTGCAGTGCAAACTTGTTACAACAATGGAATGGGTAAACTTTGATGTAACAATGATGTTCATCTCTTCTCTCTCTTTCTGTACAGAGAGAGACAAGAAGAGAATAGACGAGATAAAAAATCTAGGTATATTCCGCATAGCTTGTATTGAATGACTGATTGTTTGAGACTCTTGAGTGTTTTGATAGTGCATCCGTTGCACATGTGCTCGATCATCTGTCTAAACTTACTCGTAGCTACCTACACTTGCACTCCACAATACCACTATCAGCATACTTTACGTTTAAATTGAACGTTTGTATGATACAAAACTGTGTTAGTGTTAGTGCAAGCTGTCCTGCCACTTATGATGTATTGCTCTTCATAAATCACACATATAAGCCCAACTTTTGCAATCATACTTAATGTTTTTTGATAGATATGTAATAATAAGATAGATATGTAATAATATACTATTAAGTGTGTTCATTCAATATTGCATGTGTAGAATGCATTACATATACACGGTGTTGCGAATTAAACCCCACTCCCCCCTGGGCCATAATCAGACACAGCTACTTGTATGTCATACATCATTCGAAAGAGCGTGCGAAGTTACATTGAGTCACCAATTTTGGTCTATATTGGTTTTCATTTGTGTGTGTGACAGCAACCCAAAAAACAAAATCGGAATAGTCGCTATTTTCATATTAATAATTTTTTCCTGGCCGCAAAACATTTTTTCCACGAAAATTAATTTCTCCGTCATGCTTGGCAGCCTTTATTTGACAAAGCGACAAAATTTCATCAAAATACACGATGGTTCATTTTTCAAAGGTTTAAGAATTTTCGGTCTTTTTTCTAAAAACTTGTTATATAAAGGGTGTCAGAGAATTATTTTCGAGTTTTCGAGGAAAATATGTTTTGCGACCAGGAAAAAATTATTAATATGAAAAAGCGACTAATTTTCCGATTTTTTTCTTTGAGATGTTGTCAGGTATACAAATGTAAACCAATATTGACAAAAATTGGCGAATCAATGTAACTTCGCACGCTCTTTCGAATGGTATATGAAATGCAAGTATCCCTTGTCTGATTACGGCCCTGGGGGGAGGGGTATTTAATTCGCAGTACCGTCAGAGTGTTAACAGATATTATGCAGCTTATTGTCAGTATGAGAACGAATACGAAAGCAAAGTAAATATGTAGATTATACTAGAATCCAGATATGCATGAATTGAACAACGTACTTTTACATAACATGCATTATTTACAATTGGTAATTTCGTTGCATAAGAATGTGTGTACAAAGATACGATGCCATAATACCTGGATGAAATGAAAAATCTTGCTACTCTAGATTCAATCCGCAAAATGAAAAGTTCCGAGAGGGAACGTATAAGCTACAGAGCAAACATTTCCGATTTTATTAGGAATCACGAAAATACAAATGGAGAGATTTGCTGATAAGTCAGGTTTATTGCATACAAAATGCAATCATTTTCATCCAATGAATAGAAATATTTGCCACATTGTATTAGCAGAATAGATTCTATTCTAAATCACCTCACATCTTACAAACTCAAACTAGAATGATTAAAATGTTACTATGTCCTTGTAATTCGTGTCAAAAAACCTGAAAATTCTAGAAAATTGTATAGGTAGGTCCCTACCGCAAACATTCTTGTATTTAATATCGTAGAACTATCAGTATTGAATATTTCTACTATTTCTTTCATACAAAAATCTCATTCCAGTTTTCGCTATTTCCATGTATGGGCTGATTAGAAGTCTTGTCCTTGCTGCAAACAATTATAGTATTTACAATTGTGAATTTTTGAGTTCTGTTGTGGATGACTGTAAGTTAAATTGCAGCCTTATACAAATCATGCACTTAATTTATATGACATCAGCAGGAGAGAGGAATAATTAACACTGCATATTGCAACAATAAAAACACTGCATTTAATTTAATTTGCTAAATTATTGCATTCGGACTGCATTATTGAACTTGGCAGTTGCAGCCAAGGAAAAGAATGCTTATAATTGCTATTATTTCCCAGACTTGTTCTCCTCACAATCAGAGTACTTACCAGCATGCATATACACAGAAAAATATATTTTGTATGTAGTTGTTAACAAAGTCCATCTACAGAGATAGGCATTTTTGCAAGGTAGTAGAGCCTAAGATAAGTTAGGTAGTTTTTAGTACACTGTGGTGGTAAGTTATGTGGATGTGTAGACAAAACGAGACTTTGTTTATTAGGAGACAGACATGACAAAGCAAGACAGATAGCTCATCTATCTGACATCGTAGTAGTGCATTGCAATAATGAATGTACATACACTGCATTCTAACATTAACATTGACAGTACCTGTGTATATGCATGTTTTATTTAGCCATCCAGCTTGTACAGTGTAACTCCTGCTGTATCGTACATTACTATACATTGCACACAGTACAGAATAATGTCAGCATGGTAAAATATGTGCTTTAAGTTGTACACACTGCTAGTTAAGTTTTGTTGAGTACCACAATTTTGCCTTTAGTCTATTAGTGGTGTACACTAATGCATTTATGGTAGAGCTAGCTAAGCTAGCTGACATCACACACGTGTATACACAGCAAAATCATGTTCTGTCTTAGTGTATAGGTTTTTGACTTTGAATAAAAATTTGCACACAAAAAGACTCGACTTTGAGGCCAGGGGCTGAAGGTGACTGGAAAATAAGACGATGAACGGGTGGTGCTAAAGCTGGTGCACACATTGCACTGTATACTGCATCATCGACATTCGGACACCTATCCATGTAACCAAAACTTGCAATTGCATTTCTAAATGCATTGCTGTACCATTCAAAACTACGACAAACACACAGCCATAACCACATGTTCGTTTAAACGATTTTTAAACCATAGAGTCATTCAGAGTTGTACTATTATCATTGTAATTACATGATTAAGTTTATTACAGTAATATCCCATTACTTAGTATGAGTGATACATATGAATAAGCGCAAAACCTACACTGTACTTACAGGCAAAGCGCATACCTACATGTAAAAAATGACGGAGGAGGAGAGAGAGACTGTGAAATCATATCGCTGTAGTTCATCAATAAGTTTATCTGTAAAGGTAGAGAGGACAAGTATAAGACAGGCAATTCACTTATACATTCTTGTTACATCGTTACTCGTCAGTCATCTCATGGCAGATTTCTTTTGTCGACAACACTCGGCTGGGGCTGGCAGTATACTGCTGATGAAGAGTTGTAAAAGCTGCTACTGTTTCCTTTACAAAACAGTGCTGTGCAATTTTAAATGACATTCATCTAAATATAGCTTGTGTAGTAATTAGTTGCTTTCAATAGAATATAAGATACTACTTACATCTCTTGGGTATATTGATAGTGCACATGCAAGTGCTTGCACTTAATAGAGTAGTATGCAGTTTGTTTGAATATTCTTTGTTGAAAACATAATTACGAGGTTCTTGTGTGATCAACGAATATACATGCAGAGTGTTTTCTGACTGTACATATACTTTTAATATTTTAAATGTTGCATTATAATTCACCGTGACATAATATTGTAATTCTGGTACACTTCATCTTTCTCGTCTACAGTCTAGACCACAAAGCCAGAGATTTGGTTTACAATCCCTTCTGGTTCAAATGAACTTTAACATGCAAAACTTGAGAATCACATAACACTCATTTGCACTCAAACACCTTGAAGTGTTCAGTCTACATTCTACACGCAAGTCAAACTGAATATTGTTGAAAGTTACTGCCTTGCTTGCTTTATGGTTCTATGCAATACTTGATTTCATGTCTCTATTTGAGCATTGGCGTTGTCCTTCCTTAACCTACCTTAACAAAACATCATCATTTGATACAATCGTGTATATTAGAATGAATACACGTTAATTTGCAGGTTGCTTTACTAGTTATTATTGTTACAATTGTCCAACAATGCACCTACATAACCAGTTCAGCTTTTATGTAGACTCACTCATACAGTAGTGCTTATACATTATATTTTATTATGTGTAAATAAATCAAATCATATTTTGATGAACTGTGTTTCTAAAAAATTATCAAGTTGACAGTACAGATAGCACATAATAGAAAAAGGATTATAATGAGTAGTTGATAGATGCAGAGATACTACATAGGGATAAATGTCTGGTCAGATAAACATTTTAGGAAAAATCTACTTTGTTTCTTTGAACCTATGGTACGCGAAATGTTTTTGCTTTAATGGGAACGCTGTTACTATCTAAATGGCAATTTTGATGTTCTTTTGTACTAACGTACACAAACGGTGTACAAGGATTGTCACTTATCGTTAGTCGATTTAAACATACAAATTATAGTGCAGGTAAAACTCAGGAATATTCATGATGTAAATCATCAGCAATGTATCATCAAAGCTTTATAATATTTTCGTAGCAGTGTATTCTTTTGTACTGTGTTCTGCCACCGAGAGAGAGAGATAAAGACTATATTTATTGTGTGCATATCTGCATGATTCGACCTTCCTATTGTCTGGAGCAGACTGCGTAGAAAACTGTTCAGAATTCAGAGTGCATTGCATTATTATAATCCCACTATTACTGGAAGCTACTACTACTTCACACAGTACATTCTTCCATACTATTGAACGTTCATGTGTATTAAAGAAAAAAGCAGACCAGAGCCAGACAGACGACTCAAGCAACAATGTTGCTTCCAGCTACACCGTCCAGTGAAAAAACTAACCTAATCATTCAGTGTTGATCGGGTGAGAATTACTTATTATTAAACCCTGGGAATGGTTTCCTTCTCAATGTCCTATATATTTCCTAAATCGTTTTCTTTCGTTTCAACTTATTTTCTCAAATATTGTAGTAGGTAAGTATAATATGAGATTGAATTGAGGAAACATTCGCAAATTACAGGTACATGAGTAAAATACATGGTAAAATGACTTATGTAAGCAAATTTGAGAATTCTTGTAATAAGAGAAGACGTCTGCGTCTGCAGACAATTTTTGACATGTAAAGGAGAAGCTCCCAAGCTACCTAACTAACCTAACACCACACCACATTCTTTTCAATGACTGAAAAGTAATGTAATGAACAATAAAGTTAAGAAATTCCCGTGTTCACTTACACATAAGAAAAGTATTAGCTAGCAACAGAGGTTGAGTCAAGTACAACATTGTATTTTGCTTCGTGCTACAGCACAGAGCTCTGAAGAAATAAAATACTAAAATGAATCGATTCTTCGTATTATGTTACACGATGCATATTATTGCATATAAAAGATACATCTGGTATATACAGATAGGTATTATAGACAGTAGGCAGATATTAGTATTTGTATGTATGTATTTAATTTAGCTTTACGTGTGTGCAAATAATAGTACTGCCTGTATATAGACTCTGTAAGTAAATACTTATTAGTTTTCGTAAAGCAGGTAATTTTTTCTAGTAATTTCTTCTGCGCTATGCCCTTGTAAATCGTCATTACTCCATTCAGCTGCTTATATGAGTTGAGATTTATTAGTATCGGTGTGTACAAATGGGCCTGCCTTTACATATACCTAGAGTAGGTGAACATACTATGGTTAGTTTTGGTGTGAGAAGAATTTTGTGAATGTAAGTAAAAGGGCTCGCCCTTAAAACTCTAGTCTGTTATCTCGAAACAATAATTTGTCTCTCTGGATTGAATAATATATCCTGTGTTGAGTTGCGAATGGAAAAGTTTTCAAGTTGAGGTACCTACGTACTTACTACGAGTAGTGTACGTAATAGTATTATTTAAGCAAAAAATGGCAAAAAGCTGTGGAAATTATTTTTTCTCGCGAATTCCAATAAATATTGAAAGGGTAAGATTACTATACTTATGCAGATACTGGTAGGTAAGGTATAAGCATGGTAACATATTGTGTATGAATTTATTTGGGTGCCCCAAGAAGATATTTGGGAATGCTGAATGTACGTTTTTGCTTGTATGGTACATGGTATGTATGTATTCGTCTGTGTACAAAACGTTGTTGACTTTAAGTTAGAGTATTAGTGTTTTTTGCCTCGTGTGAAACTGTTGTGGTCTACTCGTCTCTTTCTCAGTCTCGTCGCAGCCCACAGTACAATGAATGGTAGAATGGAATGGGCCGTGTGCTATGTTATAACCAGTATACACCAGTTTGTCTAAATAAGTTTATGAATGTTGTTTATCAGATAGTAGAGTTAACAAAGAAACTAATTGAATACTACTCTGACAATGATTACTGTCTAACTGCTCTGTTCTGTCTGTCTAGAACTAGACTGCCGACTGATTTGCCGTTCTGTTCTGTATATGTACAGTGTGCAGTCAGATTCTATGAACTTGTGTGCCTATGTTAGAATTCTTCTTTCTTTCCCGAACTTGCTTTGTGACTTATGCCAAAACTCATTTATGTACTTGCTTTGTAGTACGTTCATTAACTTGTGTGTAATATGAAACATTTTAAAAATCGTGATTAGTTTTTGGTGAATTATGGCCAAGACGGATCTGCGGTAGAGTAACAAACAATTTAATACTGTAAGTTACCTACCTAAGCGCATTCTTCTCGACTATAATAAGAAATGTATGAACATACCAAGTTACTTTGTTATTACCCTATATATTTCTGTAGTATGACTACATATTTAATAGAATATGAGATTATGCTATCAATTTACACTACTAGACATTACCACAAAATGAATTGAGGAAAATACCACAGAAACTATGACCAGCACAACATATTTCCAATTGCAAACTTGTATTTCATACATTCGAGTACTTGTTTCTCTAAAAGTCTTACTTGCCTTATCAACAAACAAATATTCGTTTTATACAGACACAGATATTGAAAATATTTTACAGACATAAATATTTAGGGTGAGGTAGTGCTCATGTTGAATTTTTCTCTCCGACTTGTCTGGCGTGAATAAAATGATGCAGGCTGCATTTGTGAAGTGTAAGAATTATTGATAGTGATTAGTGATAGCACACGGATAAAACTTCTAATGAGCATTAGATCACAACTACAAATAGGTAGAAATAAGAGATAAACAGGTAAATACTTTATTACGCTATAAACAAGTTAGTGATAAAATATTAAGTGTAAAACGCAGGTTTATGCTGACTCATTTCCCTTTTTAGTAGAAATCGTGTCTAGGAGTCGATCTGATTTATTGCATATAAAAAAAATCGTTTTAGCCCACACGAGAGTGCTGTAGCTTATAAAATCGCATGTAACACAAATTGCCACGCTTAATACAACGGGCAATAAATAACAGCCTTTTCTTACATGTAAATCTAATGCATTACCAACTTTCAGAGTTTTCACCATTCATTAATAAAGTATTTACAAATTAGCTATGTGGGTATTTATTTTTATTAGTGCAGTACCTACAGCAGTACCACGTGCAGCTATTAAAAGTAGCAGTTAAGTGTTTGGTCTGAAAATAGACTTATGGAGACTGACAAGTAAATTAATTTTCTGCAAGGTTGACAAAAATCTGCGGTATTCGCTGTAAAATATTTTTTGAATATCCTGTTATTGTCTCTTGGTGTGTCATACGATTCCTGCTGCGACTACACACTAACACTTATGATTTCATCATGATTGCGCCTTTCTATAAAGATGACAGTTAAATGCCCATGTTACATGTTTCTGATTATTTTATGGTGCTGCAGACGTCTTCGTGTCTCTCGACACGTCTTCCTTGACAGTACGGCTGAATTAGCTCACACTAAGAGGAGAAATATGTAACTATTTACTTGGTATCATGAAGATGAAGAATTCGAATAAAATTCCTTTGTGTGAAAATACGGAACAAACACAAACATTGTACTTAGAGAATAGTTAGTGAGGAAAGGGGGAGTGTTCTGAGCTTTATGTACTGCTACAAGTGCAACAACGATATAAATGAATTTCATTATTATCCCTATTACTTTATATTCCGTTGTAATATTGTATTGTAGCTTTATCTGTGTTGTAGTTTAAAGTTTTTAGTAGATAGATCATCGGCCTGAATGGAATTTACTACGCAGCAAGAATAAGAGTAAAGTAAAACACAGTGAAGCAAAGAAGCCAAAATTTATTCGAGTCAATCGAAGTTATGTCAGGTTTGCAGGGCTGGCTCTTCTCGGCCTCCTCATGAATGAGACACGGTGGTGGTTGTAGTCGTCGTGTAGTGTGGTATCCTTGTTGTATATATATTTGTGTTTTTGTGGTGCCTTGCCTTGCCTTGGCTATTCCTGTTCATTTGACTTGTCATGTTTTCTCTTGTAGTCATGCCATAGCAGTCATCCCTTCAGATTGCATTGAGAAAAGCCATTTAGCTCAGTTTAAGTGGACCATTCATGATTTTCAATGGAAAGGTAGTGTAAGTTAAGTAAAGAGCTTGTACTGTTCACAGTAAGTACCACAACTCAAGTAGTAATGCAATGAAACAAAACAAAAGTCAGTTTGTACTTGTACAGTGTAAGAGTAAAGTGATATATATATTCAAAGCGTGGGTCTTTCAATTCCACACACAAAAATCCAAAGTCTGTGTGCAATGAGATGAGATGAGAATGCCTGGCTGGCAAGTTGTTTGGTTCGTTTCGTTCTGAGCAAACTGAGATTGAGAGTCGAGTAAGCAAAACAGCCCATTAAAACAGGCCCACTCTTCTCGTTGACACATGTAAAGTAACTTGTTTCCATTTCAGCCCACATTTCAACAACTAAATAGGTACTTTACCATCCAAATAAACTACGACACAAAACAACAGTGTCAGCCCTATTGTTACTAACAGAGTTTATCTATTTCTACCTACAGCTACACACACTCACTCTGTGTCCCTCACTTGTTTGTAAGTCGCCAAATGTAGTAATTTCACATTAAACAACTCAGAAGGCTACTTAAAAACTTTTTCTATCCACACAGACGCTCTTATTATCACATATGTACTCAACCAGTATAACACTAATATACTTTAAAAACTGTAAAGCACATCACATTTTTGTCTCTGTCCGTCCTTTCATTCATTAATTTTTTCAGTTCTACTCTCCAAGATGACAAAACAGACAAGAGAGAGAGGACTTTGTCTAAAGATTCTAAAGGTGGCAAGTATTTTTACAATTGTTGTATTACCAGTAGTAGTCGGAGTAAATACACGCAAACGTGACCTTTTTGATCCTCAATAAACTTGTCAGCATGTACACTAATAAGATTTAGCGTAGTAAACAAATTTAAGATATACATACTAGGTATAAGGAATTAGGTATACAGTATGTAGGTATTTTACTTGATGAAGTCTACACACAAAAGACTGCTAACAATTTACTAAACAGTTGCCTACACCGTTTAGTGCATAAATGAATGAATGTAAAGAATTAGGTTGACTGTGATGTATACACAAATCAGTAATGATCTACGTGTATACATATAGTAGCAAATGCAGACACACAGTTTTGAAAACAACTCACAAACATACTTGCATACATTTCTCATATATACTTACATTGCTGATACACGCACTATAAGTATATTTATTACTATCTAATTCCATGCATCATAGGATTGGAATTTCATTCATTCTCTTATATGGCTGGTCGTATAACAGCATGCTTTGGAACAACAAAGTATACCATCACATTACACATCTTCACATCGCATATTTGTGTACTATGTACTTGTTCTAATCTGATGTACGTTTACAGTTTACACGTACACAATGTCAATCGTATTGCTGTACTATTGTATTGTGTTGTATTGGTAAACACGACTAAGGGGGCAAAAAACCAAGCAATATTTATTTTTCTCAGCGTTCTTGAGTAAAAGTAGCTTGAGACTGAGACATGTCGAAATTTAAGATATACGACGAGAAGGAAGATGGAAACAGCAAGTTTTATTATATACGTGTAGGTATAGGGAAAGAAAAATCTTTACAAGAATAAATAGGAGATGTGATATTATATTGGATGTGTCTATATAGTACAGAAGAGAATGACCAAGTGTATTATTATCTGCGTGTAGTACTACTTATGTATGGGCGGAGGTCGTTAATGGTATTGTGTCAGAGGGTTAGTGACTAGTAGAGCAGCATGAGCCCTTGGCTATTGAAAAAAGTGACAAAAAAGAAGTATATTCCGGTCTACTGAAATATGTGTGTTGGATGCCAAAGAAATTCCATGTATTCTGCAGACTGTATCATTTATTGTTGCTTTTCCGTAGGAGGCACTTGTTGGTTGGATATGAAACCGAGCGGACTGTGCTCGAATTTTGTACAGACAGGCGGCACAAAAGAAGAATGTTGTAGTAGTGGCCGTTTTGCGAATTCCGTTTCTGTCTCGTGGAGTGGAGACGATGGAGACAAACTGGATTCCAGCTCATACTTCAAAATGATGGTAGTAGGCGGAATGCCTTGTAAGAGATGCAAAGGTACGTCGACTCACTGTCGTGTCATGCTATAATTGCTGCTCTGCTTATTTTCCCTAGGCTTATTGTTATTAATACAGATACTTGAAGATAAAATCATCATTATCCTTATTGTCTATTACGTGTATAAGTTGTATTGTATCGTGTGTGTTGTGTTTGGTGTATGTATATATGCAACATTATGGCACACATGATACATTATAATTAGCCTTGTGCATGCTGTTCCTGGCTCTGTGCTCTCAATTGCAGAATAAGGCAATCATAATATTAACCTGTCCTTATAAACACATAATAATATTAATTTGATTACTCTCGTTCAATTACTATGTGAATGCAGAAACGTGTGACGGTGTGGTTTGCCCCGAAAATCAGAAATGTGCCATGCGAAATGGTTTACCAAAATGTATTTGTTCTCCGAACTGCTCTGCCTTCCGAGCACAACATGGACTGCAACATCAACACATTCGTGGCCCTGTGTGCGGATCCGACGGTCGTACCTATAAATCCACTTGTCGGCTTCTGAAGAGAGCATGTCGCCGAAAAGTCGCTCTCACCATCTCATATTACGGTCCATGCAAAAGTAAACTCGATTTCCACATAATACTCTTAACACGTACCTATATTAAAAGATTAATTGTAATGTACACCTTATATCGTCATACCTATAGATAGAAAGACTTTTAAGAACAAAAATATTTTTATTTCTAACTTACATGCAATGCAACATTGTATTTAAATTACTTCAATTATTACTGATGTATCTGTAACGTGTATTAATTTTTAATGTATATCTATATATTTCTTTACTACAGTATTAGTAGGTACTGTAACAAAGTACAACTGCGGAGTAATCCATTCTCATTACACATATATTTTTACAGACATTTAGTAAATTCTCTGACTAGTTTTCTCCCTATATGCTCTCCAACCATGAACAAGGACAACCCGACTTATATTTATGTTTTCTGCTAAGCAATTAAATACACAGACTATATACTCCAGACTTCTCATCTTGTAAATGTAGGTAAATAAAACTACTACTAGTACAGCGGAAAAATATTTTTATGTCTGAGAGACTTTTCTGAGAGTTGTGGTGTGTTGTGTCTATGTATATGTCTAGCATTATTCTTTCATAGCCTGACTGTCTGACACAAAAGAGTTCTATAACAGATAGTTACACACAGAGAGAGAGAGAGAGAGAGAAGGTGCTCAATTGAATAATTGATAGTTTCCAAGAATCGAGTTGTGGTTGGTTATACTATTAAAATATGATCACTCTCTCACCCCATCGTGTTTCAATTGTATATTGCAAAATTGCAAATTGCACATTAATGCAATAGGCATATATGCAGTCTGATAGTAAGTCCAGCTATATAATGTATGGATGTCTCATACCTATTATCTTACCAATAAATATCAATCAATGGAAACCTGTAGACGACAGAGCGGATTGTAGCGTATAAAAGTTTGCGTGATGGCTATTAAAATACTGCTACTACATATTCACAGTCAAGAGGATTAACTATGTAGTTGAGTGCAGGGGCGTATATATTATGTGCAATAATTTTTACGAGATCGTACAGCGAACAGCAAGGGGTAGTGCATAATAGGTACATCTGGCTGTTGAATGTTGTGATAAATGCACCTTAATAATAATAATGCTTACTAATAAAGAGATGAACTAAAGCTACCACAAGATATTTAAAAGCAATAAAAGAAAGCACAAGACATGGCATTACAATATTCTACCTATTGCTACAGTCTTGGGTCATTGAATGAACTTACACACATTTTTATACACTCACATCAGGTCTCTCTCTCTTTCTCTCGATATTATCCCTTGGTAGATTTTTTCAAGTTGCAAATTATCTTTGATTGAGATTAGTATAATATTGCAAAACAAAACGAAATGGTAGACAGATAGACAGACAGAAGAACTGAGAAAGAAAGGTATTATGATTTTTTGACGCATGCAGATGATTGGAATTAATTCAAGTTTAACTTTGTATTGGATTTGCCAGTTTCGTGTTCCAAGCTCAACTGTACGTCAACGAAACGCTGTCTGATGGATCAAAACATGATTCCTCACTGTGTGAACTGTTCTCAGAGAAAATGTAGCGGAGGGATAAATCCAAGGAATTCATTAAAATCCGTTTGTGGAGTCGATGGACTGACCTACCCTAGTGTTTGCCACTTGAGACAGGCTGCTTGCCAGAATGGGAAGGCCATCCAAATAGCCTACAAAGGAAATTGCAAAAGTGAGTCTTAATCAATATTAATTCTTGCTTTCAGCTATCCTATACGTTTCGACCAGTCTAGTCTTCAAAAGTTGTCTATGTTATTACAACTTTAGAAGTTGAGCGAATGGGAAACAAATATATGAGCCCTTTACTACACACTAAAAGTTAAATCCCGTCACTCTGTTCACCGCAGTCAGTGGTTCTATGTTAACCTTGGCGGTTCACTGGTTCAGACAACCCTTTGCATTCCATCATGAGATGATGAGGATGAAGCTGCCACTTACTTGATATATACACACCAGCGCCGCAATACTGAACATATATCTCTGTATTATTTTACTATTAAATGTTAATGTAATGTAATGATGCCCATTTACAGCAACTACTACTCTTCAAACTACTTACTACTATTTTGTTTATTACTATCGCTTATGGTCTGTCTAATTGTTGAACTGGTCAGTTTCAATGGCAAACCTTTTCACATACCAACAGCCTATTATGATTCGTAATTACAGATTTATGTCTGCTATTTATCCCCTAAACAATGGACACTTACGATTGGGCAATATTATGCAGACAAGCTACTATTCAGTATTCATATACATGAGTACTTTTACCTCTATAGTACTTATTTTTTAATTGCTACTTGTATAGTACATCAGTACATGTAGATCATGTACATATAATTATTAGGTCAATTCACCCTTGTTCTTAATATTTACTTCGTATTCGTAAGCATGCTATTTCGTAAGTTTTTATGTAATTCGCAGCTTTGTAAGGTTTAAGAAAGTGCGAAACAGACTTTTTGGATCAACGAATTACATCCTTTACAGTTTCGTTGTAAACATACACAGCGCAGGGGCATGTATCTGCCACATTGTAACTTTGTCAATCGAGATACATAAGAAGCGCAATTACGAACTATACGAAAAAGAATGAGTTGAGCTAACTATTTTATGTTTGGCTAGCAATAATCTAGGAGCAAAGGAGCATTATTTATAACACTCTATATGTACTATATGTTAGACGAACAAAAATTTACTAGGTAATATTTTCAATTTAGTTAGCACATAATTTATGCTTGACTTCTATTTTATCATGAGTCAAAATCAAAGAGTAATTTCACTTCTGTGCTCTGTACCTTACATTTTTATTGCCCATAAAGAGATGATTGTATGGCATACGTGTAGTAAAATCCAAACCGCAGTCCGCAGTGGATTCTAAAAGCAACGTTAACGATAACGTTAACATTGACTTACGTTACAATTACGTACAATTACGACAATTAGTGAGATTGACTAAACGTTATACAAAATACTTGAGACATTCTCTTGCTTGGCAATCAGTGAGACGGTATTTTTAGAAATATTGCAGTATACTCATATAAATTACACGAAGGACAGCCAACTGCAAATGTCATTGTATCAACGTATGTAGACATTGGACAAAACGGAATTGCCTAATGCTTAATCCTTGAATCAATGAATGAGATTTATAACTTAAATGATGCATCCTTCCTTGTCTCCCTATAAGCATACCTACTCCATTGAAAACCGTATATAGTAAGAGTATCTTACGCAATACGTTGCATGCATGCAAGTTCAAGTGTCCAGTATTTTTTATACTCATGATAGGGTTCATTAAGCTCATCATAAAGTTCATAAAATTATATTTATTTCAGGTGCAATTAGTACGAGTTTGTAATTGAGTATTATTATTGACATCCTTATCAACTAGTAACATTACTAATTAACATTAACTAGTAAGCATATTATATAACAATAAGTACTAGTTGATTTGGACAATAAGCATTAGTAAACTGCTTACAGTGTTACAGTACATGATCCATAGTACACTTACGTTAAATTTACTGCTTTGTCAGAATTTGCAAGGAAGAATAGAGATTGACTTGTTTTCCCTTTGACAGAGAATCATTTGAGTTAGCAAGGAAAGTATTCATTGTAGGGATTTTTATGATTGTGTTTGTCTAAGAATGGAGGCAGTACACTTCGGACTTTGGGACTGCGTAGTTTTGTTAGTCACATTTTTTGCAATTAGGTTATGTAACGATTAACCCGACGAAATGGCAACACGTTCCGCGATGTACAGTGTTAACTTCTTAGGCATTCCTGACTAAACTTACTACGAGGATGAAAGGAGACAATTTGAACCGCATTTGCTGCTAAATAACAAATAAGTTAACGGCCAACGCTGCTGAAGTCGTTGTAATGTCCACGATGTCCTTGAGTGAGAATACGTCAAAAGTATTCATCGTACAAAGGGTCAAAAATCTTGATTTGTCAATCTTCGTGATTTATGTAACGTCCCCAATAATAACCATGCACTTGCCTATGCAGCACGTCCCAGTGCAAACTACTATTTAATAGAATCTACTTTGTACAGATGAAGTGAAAAATGCATTACGGTATGTTGTTGCCAATAAATAGTGAAGTAAGTACTAAGTCCACTAAGTCGTAGTAGTAGGTAGTACAGATACAGACGAACTGTGTTCCTACACACATTACAATTCGCATAAAAATGATTTTAGCCGAGGTGGGATCATCATGAGAACGTGAACATATTTTCTCGTCGAGCGACTCACCTTGTCTAAATTCAACTTATATAGTGAAAGATGAATTCAGGAATGCAGTTGTTATTCTTACTCTGCTTACGTAAAGAACTTGATTGGATTGCTAACTGTCTTTCTGTATTGTTCTTGCTCTGTGGGCTGCAGACATTTATTGGCCAGTGATGAGAATCAAACTTGCTATACACATTTCATTCGCATACTCTGGTTTTGTTATTATTATTTCTCGTCGATTGCATGTAAACACCCGTCTCTTCAAATACCTTTTCTGCGGAGAAAATTTACACATTTGCATACATAACCTAAACTTTTACCAACAACAACGTAAACACATTTCGTATATAAGTATGTATAAGCGAATCAGATTGTTTGCATAAATTAATTAATGCAATCTGTACTCAATCAAAATAAAACAATAATTAATGCAATCTGCATTCAATAATAAAATTATTCAGGATGGATTGTTCACAGATCTTATTTATCAAAACACAGTACCTACCCATATAATTATTCTTATGTAAGGAAATATCTGAGATCATTTTTATACTTTAGTGTATAAATAATATTATTACAATAGAAATGCATACCTAATGACTGTATTACTTACGATTAGCTCTTACTCTCTTAATGTTAGTATAGCTAGCCTAAATTGCAAAAGATATTGCTAGTTTATAAAGACTCAGATAGCACAGGCAAATCTTTATGCACGAGTGTAGACAACAACAGGCTGTTAGTTAAAACACTTCATAACTGCAGGCAGGTTTATTCCGAATCACAAAAGTGCAATGTTGTGATTTTAAGTACAAATCAAGTATTATTTATTATGCTGTAAGCTTTTCTGACTACTTTTATGATATGAGTGATATTCTTGAGCTATTAGCATTAGTAGTGAGGTTAAAGTTGTCATTATGATATGCATTATGTGAAGTGCATTGTAAATGGATCGTTTAATCACATTGTTATGTGTTATCATGTATGGAACTTGACTCGCAGAGAGGTGAAGGCCGTTCTTTCCTATGCACGTTCACATTTGGTGCACTCACATAGCTTAAGACCAAATTACGCGTTACGAAGTACTAGTTATGTAACGTTAACTTATTACTTACTATAAACTATATAGTTAGGATCTTGTAACTAATTACATCTACCTAATCCCAAAGTGCAAATGTGCCGAGAGTCAGTAACAGATTTTTTGATGCCAACAGATATAATGTATACCAGTATTATATGATCCACACACTTGCAATATTAAGCTTCGTCTCGTTTAAAATGTATTAATGGTGCAATAAGTTCCAGCAATAAGATTCAGCTCGTTTCACAATAATATTATCATTTTCGTCGCAAATGGGCAGGCTTTCTTTTTTACATTGTAACATATATGTGGCTATTACTATTTGGTATGTAGATGATTACCATTATAACTCTCATTGTCTTCCACATCGTCACACTTTTCGTCTTTCAACTGCAGTTGCATGTGAAAATGTATACATGCAATTACCAAAAGCACAGCACCAGTAAACTTTATGAACGCTGAAAAGCTTAACTTGCTGAAACAGCTAATAGATTTCTCCTGCACTAACCTCCTTCTCATATCATAAGGTTGGTTACAAAATTAAGAAATGGCACTGGTTACAATTAGGTAACTGCATAATAAAGACACGATAAATACCGACATTTATTTAGCTTGCGGGTTTTATGTACTGCATCTCGATGAATTTGGTACTACGACAGTATAACTTCTGTCTACACACCCGAATAGTTTTCAGTCTATACAAACTCTACTAACCAGATTTACAAATATTTCTGTCAAAACTATCATAGTGACAATTAACATTTTAATGTATTACAAGCATGTTCCTTCCTTTCTACGACAATGGCTTTACAGAAAATGTAAAAAGGTACGTATAGTAGTAAAGTGGTCTGATTGATTTGTATAAGATTTGGCAACAGATTTAGTTTGTACTTTAACGGGTAGAATAACGCTCAGGTTAAAATAGACGAAGGTTCTTTTCCAAACTGTTGCATTGAATTGATTCAGTGTTCTGCTAACAAGCATTTTTTGGTTTTGTTGGTGAGCTGTTACTAAATCTTTCATTTCTCATCGCGTTACCCCTTCATATCAACCAAAGACAACTCAGAAGAGTTTAGAAGATAGTTAGGCGCTACATGGCTACATCGTCGTTGTAATGAGATGAACAAGTAAGTGAGCAAGAAGATCAGTAGAAAGGACCAGACTGTCTTGTTTGTCTCTATTGTTATGATTATTGCTTTTCTCGATTGCTCTATAGCCGTCATTGAATTGATAGCCCTACACTTTATGTTGTGCTACATAATAGTCTTAATGCAACTCATCGTTAGTTATACACCTGTTTAGTGCATTCTTTAAAGTGCTTTCCTTTCTGGGTGTATTACATGAAGGTAGTTTTATTAGGATGTACTGAACTACACAGTGAGACACATCGTAAAGGGTCTTTTTGACTATTATACCATCACTGTCATCGTAAAATGCTACTCTGCTTTAAGTATCTTCCGTTTCCTAGATAATGTCATATAAATTTTAGTGAATCCTTGAATTGCATGTTAAGATATTGCATTTTATCTTTAGTATCTACCTGTTCCCGCTGTGTTTTGGGTAGATACAAGGTGAATGGCGCATTAAAGTATAAATAAGGTACGTGCTACTCTCAGTTATTGATGCTGTTGATTACAATGACATTACGTATAGTAGAACGATTATGATGATGGTGATGGGACAGGACAGGACTCTTAGTGAGAGACAATGAAACTTACCATCATCATTTAACAAGAACAAGTCTCATTTTTAATGAAATCAAACGACCTATAAGAGCATGTTAAGTGGTGATGATGGCTCTTTTTGACACTTGAATCGTCCATCAAGATTTGTGTTCTATAGACTTGTACTACTTTAGATTGTAGATGTGATAAAACTACGGAATGCAATACAATTGTCTCGTAAAATCCCTCCCACTTGTGTCTGCCTGCTTTCTTATGGCTAATGCCTCATAATTCCAAGTAACCATTTGAATTGTAAATGATCCATATCTCAACTATACTTAGGCAGTTAGGCAGTATACAGATAAATATAAACTATACCAACAAAGATCCAATCGACTTTTGTAAAACAGACATAAACGCTTCTTTCAGTCTGTTAAAAATTAAAAAATGTTAATTTGTCTAAAAAATATTTATTCTTTACCTTGAGTATTTTTAAAAAAATGCCATTAATTACACCATGAAACAGTAAAATTATGTAATTTAATGATTTTTTAGAGCGGGCCAATTGCAGTACGGTGAAATGTGCGGAAGGGCAGTCGTGTCTGATAGAGAAGGGAAGCGGTCGACCTCGGTGTGTAACATGTACCCGGCAGAAATGGTGTAGGAAACCAGAGCGAAATCAAGTGACGGGGCCGTTATGTGCCACGAATGGGAAAACGTACAGGAACTGGTGTGAAATGACGGAGGAAGCCTGTAACACGGGTATCGCTCTGGACACGGAAAGATTCGGAAGTTGTAATAACAAGGCTGACAATACTACTCGGTTATCAACAAGACAATTCAATTGAATTCCCACATACTACTATTAAATACAAATACCTGGTTAGTATATAAATTATAATAGAGTACTGCTACACCAAACTACTATTACTATTCTACATACTATACCAACAAACATACTGCCTATTATTACTACTACTACTACTACATACTATTGCATACCGTAGCATAAAAATAATATTTAAACAGTCCAGTACACAAAAGTCCAGTCATTACACTACAGTCAACAACAGTAACCACACACACCTACTATACTACTATTAACTATAAATACCTTACGATATAGTAATTATTACTTTAAACCTTCACAAAACAGAAAGATTGATTGTTGATGATTCCATAAATACTATAATTAATAACTACTACTAGTACTACTATACCACTACTACTACTACGCGAAAAATGCGTGTAAGCAAATGTAGGGAAGTATGTAGCACATTAAAAAATATATAATACGTAATACCTACTATATAGGTGTGTATTGTAATTGTATACGAATGAAATCAAGTTCAGAACTATACTTGTCCGTAGTTTGCTTCTTCATTCAATCAATCCAAGCTACACTTGTATAGGTTGCTGTGTAAGTACCAAAGTACTGCAAAATGCAAATACCCACTACTACTACAGGTCTTTTTGTTTAGTGCAATTACTACTAGCATCCACGTATAATACACACCTAATATATCTACACTTATTACTATACTACTATATTATGTAAAATACCCATGCAGTATGCAATCACAAGTTCGAATCACTATACTGCTCTCATGATGTAATGTATTATCCTGCAATGTTGTGTTGACTGACAAGAGAAAGGACACTGACGCAAGTGACAACCTTATTTAGCTACACACATAATATTTATTTGTTTTGATTGAATCTGTAACACATTCATTGTGTGTACTGACTCAATGAAACAGTAACATTATGGTTGTTCACGTCCAATGTATGTAATTTCCTAAGAATTACTAAAGTATGCAATTACGATAACATAAAACGGCAGGTAATATTCAATTGCAAGTGTAGATAAAGCAATTACTACCTACATTATAACAATAATATTATTACAAGCTATTTATTATATGTAGTATTTATAGATATAGGTATGCTGGAATCTTGTGGCTGAATCATGCCATGTTATTCATGTCGTGTATATTGTATGTAAAAGAAAGTAGAGTAGTTATATAGTTAGTAGTACAAGTTACACTTACACTTACACAAGTACTGAACGACTATTATACACACATTTCGCTGATGAATGATGATTATTATGTATATAGGTATCTGTAAAGCTGTTTAGTTTTGTGGTTATAGTAGTGAGACAATTTATTATATAGATTTGATGCAGGTGAAACTGTAATTATGATATTATAGAAATTAATTACACTATTATTAGTAATTATTACGACTACGATAGTATATAATGAGTATGACACTTCTTGTAAGTAAATAAGTTAAATAAATGGTAAAAAATATTATTTTGTTTCTGTAAGCAATGGTAGATTAGAGCAGTGTGTCAGAGTAGTCAGTGAGCAAGAGCGTGCAGATAAAAAGAAAGTACTCGGAAGTATTTGAAATGTGTACAACTCCACGCAAATTTTGCAACTGGCAAAGTAGATGTTTTTAAACAATGATGTATATAAGATTACTAGATATTTATATAAGATATGTAGAAGTAGTGCAGTGTCTCGAGCCGAGTTTTAATGTGTGTAAAAGAAAGAAGACAAGAAGAGCATAGAAAGATTGTTTAAAACGGTTATTGTTTCACAGTGTGAATTTTAACCTTGGAAGGAAGATTGCTTGACATGACCATAGACTTTCATTCGAGTTGTGACTTGCTGAAATTAAACTTATCTGAATGTAATGCAACGGTTTATGCGAAATGCATGTAAATTTTGGTAGTAAAAATAAATTAGATTTAAAAATCAATTTAGAATGCTACTTCTTTCTATGTCAAAAGAATCCACGATTTTCGGAGTCAACTATTCGTAATACTAGGATAGTAAAAGGATTACTCAAGATACACAGAAGAGCAAGATGCAGTTTATGTATACAAACTGTCTCACAGTTTATATACATTACCTGGATATTCTGTGCTCAAGATACACTAACAAAATTAGAATTATATTATAATGTATTTTTTCCACCCCGTACTACATAGAGCTACATCATCTTGGAATGTGTTGTAAAAACTGTTACTATTTGTGTTACCTTAATTATGGTTTTGTGTATACTTATACCTTGCTTCTAAGTATAAAAATACATTGGGTATACCTATATGTAATCATCTTCATAAATGTTTATAAATATAAGTAGTAATGTTCATTAAATGTTACATTAGTACCTAGAACACATTTCTTAGTATTAATACATGCAACGACTATGTACCTATTTACTGAATTTACATTTACGCTTGATTTCATATTTGTTTTCGTATATGGAATGTACATGTGCAACTGTGCAAGTGTTAAAGTGTACCAGTTGAAATGGATTTATTTATGATCAACAATTATTAACATTATAATTAATGCTAATATTAAATGCACAAGCCGTATCTGAAGTCTTGACTGCCTCACTCAATGGATCAGTTTCAAAATGTACCATTTCGTTTACAGAACAAGAGAAAAAAATTATTCTTTTTATCAAATTATTATCACATCTCCTTTCCAATATTGTAACACCTACTGCCGTATTGTTTATTTTAGGGAAAATTTTTATACTAAATTATTTATGTCTGTAGGTATCTCGAAGACAGCCAAGTTCATGAAATATGGCAATGAAAAGAAAATTACTTATTTACTTTTTCAACTATTTTCAGGTTTTCTGGAAAAAAAGACGCACTGGATGTAGTTATAAGGGTGAATGTGGTTATGAATATGAGTATGGTTAATGGTTATGTGTGTGTAATCCGAGGAAGGTAGATTAAATGAAAAGTGGAGGATAAGATCTATTCAGATATATTTAGATTAAGACTGAGATTATGCCATGATACATGTAACGAATATCAATGAATGAGTTCGGCCGTGTTATAGATTGTCGCTTACTTGAACTTACACCATGTGTCCACGTTTTCACTTCGTTCACCGATAAATGACATACTACATAAATAATATAAATCTCTACAACACAAAATATTCAGTATTCATTATTAATAAAAATATCATTGTATTAATATTAACTAAACAGTGCAGTGGAAGAAACAATAGCTTTAGTTTTTTTCCAGTTGGGGCAATCGCTAAAAGTTTACGCCTCTTTTCGGTAAACACATGTAAACTTGCTGTATTGATCTAGTGAAGAATGGAATTCATAACCTTAAGGCAGCAAAAATCTCTTCACACTATACTAGGTTGTTTTTAGTGCTTACATTTGAGGTCTCAACCTGCCTCACATTTTGAGTACACTAGTAATAGAATATTTATGTAGGTAGGTACTTGACCGAAAATCAGTCTACATTAATTTGCAGTATGGTACTGTGCACTACAGCGGATGTCAACAAATATGTGGTACTTTCTTTTTGTTATTTTGACCCTATACAACTTGAACTTGCCCTTCACAAGATTGCATTTTGTACGCATGTGAATACTAATTTACATGTCAAAATGCCATTAACACGAATTTAATCTCCTCACTTGCAGTAATAATAATAATTAGTATTAAATCATCTGTAATAAGAACAATCAATCAAATTCTTAAAATTACGAATGTTTATAAACAAAGCTGAACTTGAGTATTGAGTGGGGCAGTGTGAAACATGACTTACCTATCTATGCGCTAAGGCTAAGGCGTGCATTCATTGAATTGTATTAGTATTGAATAGAATAGAGTATAAAAAATAAGAAGAATGAAAATAATGGTAATTTTAATATTAGGTATGTAGAAAAGTAAGTACAGACAGTGTTAGAAACGAATGTTGCCTACTGTAAGAGGAAGAGGATGAGATTTTAGTTGACTTGTAGGAAATCATGTTTTTTATGTAATTATTTATTTTGATGTACGAATTAATTATATAATTTACGAAGACTGTAGGTTTTGACTTGCTTGACTTGAGAAGAGACAGAGACTGATTTTCGGTTGATAAATGTTCAAAGTAATTTGTTCAATTACATAACATAACATACCTACTTGTATTGTTAAAATTAAAAAGCAATTTAAAAGCGACAGCTCGAACAGTAGCTGTGGAGCAGAAGCTGTCTCTCTACTCTCTCATTTACGCACGATTACAATTGTATCAAGTATCACCCTTAATTAGTATCACTATCCCATACCCATTTTACCCATACCCAGTCCATGCAGAAGCTTTTCAAAGACATACATTTATAATCGGTATTAATAGTTTACTTTTTATATAAAATAGGGGAACCATTGAAAACTTTCATCTAAAATCAGTTTGTTCTATACTTTGAATGAAATATTCTATTAAAGATTCAGGGTATCATCGTAATTTTATTAGGTTAAATTATAAAAAAAACCATTAAGAGTTACAGCAATTGTGCTTTCACTTTTCACGATTTTCTGTCAAAAAGAGATTTTTAATGTTTACACCAGTTCATAAGGGCGTAACCATGAATTTGTAATGGGTTAGGCATCATTGGGGCCTTAGGACGTAAATAA
This sequence comes from Pogonognathellus flavescens, assembly GCA_019776165.1. NCBI lineage: Eukaryota > Metazoa > Arthropoda > Collembola > Entomobryomorpha > Tomoceridae > Pogonognathellus > Pogonognathellus flavescens. The sequence continues at coordinate 68,129 of JABASD010000487.1, forward strand.
CCCATTTCCCCCGATTTTGGGGGAATGGGCACGTGCCTATATGGTGGGAAATCCCCTCTCAGTTCCAAGGAAATGGTATGAACGATGAACTGTACAAGATAAAAATACATTTATTTTGTTGCAAAAAAAAGTAAATATAGGTACTCAACTTTCAGTATACAAATTCCTTTCGATGAAAGTAAATTTTGTAAGAGAGAAAACTAGCATGCTGGTAGAATTTCTAGTTTTGTACTGCATCATTCTCTCAAGTTAAAAAATTCCACTAAAATTGAAATTGCATGCAGGTACATGAATATACAATTAAGTCTCAGTAAAAGCTTCTGCAAGGACGATGCACAGCTACTTCAAAATGATTAAATGTTGTCATTATATTATACATGTTACAGCGGAATTGTACTTCATAGTGTGAGATATAATTTTTTATGCCTGTGCATTACCTCACACTCACACTTGTCATTTGTTTAGTTCGTGACCCAAAGGAATTGAGTAAATATAACTACAATTAGTATACAATATCGTTAATAAGTATTTACTCTATGTAATTAATACTGTTATAAGTTATTTTATGTAGGTATTGTATTTGTTGTAACTTAATGAGATGTTGAGGTTTTGGAACACATTATTATGTATATTAATTAAATAAATAATTGAAACGAATGAAGTGTTGTCTGTACGGGTGAATGTTGCAAAGGTACAAACGTTGACCAGAGCAGAGAAAACATAGTGAAAGCTGTTTGGTAAATTGTTATTTGCAAAGTTTGTATATTTGTAGTTAATTACTGTTGTTTATAATTTACTTCGTTGTATTTATTGTACTGGATGCCAAAGGCTGAGAATTAAAACATGTGTAAGTGTAGATAAATAACCTGATATTGTACCTAAATTACTGTGTGAAAATAATAATGAATCTTATGCTACATACTACTGACTACTATACTACTTTACTGGGTACTAGTACTCGTAAGTCTGACAGCTGATTTTACTATCCTAAAAATATCCTTAAAATCATGTAAAGATAAATCGTATTATTATTAACTATTTCTACCCATAGATCCACAATATTATTTCTGTGGTGAAATGTGGCATGCGGGAAAGATACAGAGCCAAGGAAAACAAAGAAACTGTAACAGTTCAGAATTTTAACAGACTCCAAACTAGGGCCATTCTACTAATGCTTACCAACTTTATATTATTCATAAATGTTAGTAACATTAAATTAATTAAACATTATAATCTGATAGTCTCACCAATCCATTTCCGGTGGGATAGTATAATTATTGAAAATGAATGTACCGTAGAAAAACACAATTATGAGGACTATTATGTAGAGATACACAATAGAGGAATACTGCCAATAATGTAATGAACTCTTTATGCACTTTTTGGGCCGTTGGGCCGTACATTTACAAAATGATAGTTGGCTTCTTATGAAAAAATAAAGGCGTGTATTAAAATTACAAGAATAGCCATAATTAAGCTTGTCAGTGTTCAAAACGGAATTCAGTACCTTTAGAACTTACAATTATGTAAAAATTAAAAGTACTCAATAAAGTGAACAATATACAAAAACAAGTACACGAGTTTGTTCTTTAATTCATAAATAATGGTCTAGCTTCTACAAAATAGTTGGTTTATATTAAATTCTAAATAACTACTTTCTTTTATAACTCCAACATTCATAATTGCAGTTCTACATTCTACATACATTTTAAAATATAGCTCTTAATCCATTATTCGGATCAATTTAAAACTGCTTAACAATGTTGATTTAGCAATCAAGACTTTATATCCGAAAAATAGCAATAATCTCATTTGGTTTAGTAAATGACATGCAATACAAAAAACACGATTAAGTTATATAAAAAGTTCATCCAAAGCCGCAAAAACCTTCTGCCACTAAATCTGCTCTTATTTAGTTCTACTATATTATATTATTTGAAAAGTACAAGGGAAAAGGCTAACCACTTACAAAATATACTGTATGTATATTAAAAGTATCATGCTTATAATATTAATAATAGTTCATTAAAATAATACGGAATATTGCACAATAAACTGTGGTGATCGGCTTTCCACTATTCAACTTACATTTTACGGTTAAGTTAGAATCACTTCATATGGGTTTGACTTGGATGAAGGGATGATGAACTTCGTGAGAATTTAAAATTATGAATTGCTTTTGGGAGGTTTCAACGTTATTCCACGCCCCTCCAGCTCAATGGACTCATAAATATATCGGCGGTTGACTCTGCAATAAAGTAAAGTTTTTTATTACTGAATTTTCATGTCTATAGTCTATAAGCTTTACAGTATAATAAAATATATTATTTATTATTTATCAAAGATAAATCTTGTAAATCGCTTTCCTGTCTGTCTGTCTCAATATAGACAAAATGAGCGTAATTAAAAAAGAAACATAAAAGCAAAAGTAATTTCAGGCATAAAATGGTTTGGATAGTGGATTGGATAGGATGAGGGAATGGTATGGGCATTTATGTCAACTGAATGAAAGGTGAAAGGACGATAAAAGGCCGTATACGAGAGTTACGACGAGGCACTTGGCAAAAAACTAATTAATTACTTCTGTACGAAAAAGTAAGTATTGAATTAATGGTCTATTATGAATTTATTACCATTAAAAACAACTAACTTTCATATATTGAATATTGACTAACAAGATAACATCTCATTTCAGCTACATACCATGCCGACATGCCCACTACCAATGTCATAAATATGCGTCACTGCCAGCGTGACAGCCAACTTAACATGACAAGAGGATGAGCTACACTTTTGATTAGAAAATACTTTGATGATCATTAAAATACGTACCTGCATTCATGACCACATCTAGCGTCACCACAAGCTTTACAAGGATAATGGCAACCAGGGCATTGTGGCATTAAACAGTCACAAAACGAAAAATCGTCCGCGAAAATTACGGGGCGTCCATCTAGGTTGTATCTTGTCCTGTTAAACAACATTTGCATAAATACATCAACATCAGCATCATGAGTACAACACAATCAGAAAACATTGAATATTTAATCTGAACCTTTTTCTTTGCTGTTGAAGCCGATTAGATCGAAAATTAAATTCGGAAACTTTTTCACTCTGAAGAATTCTTTTTCTTTCTTCCTCTCTCATTCTTCGTAATCGCTCCGCTTGCCACTCAGGGCTCCCTGGTACTATAGGCTTTGGTCCTACATTAATATTATTCACATTTTTTACGACAACTATTTCAACGATGTCTTCATCCGAATCCACAGTCCCAGTGTTATTTGGTTGGCTCGAATTATTTTTTACAAATTCTACACTACTATTAACTGCCACCTCAGCTGAACTAGATTCGTTCACCTCAGTTTCAAAATTATTAGCGTTTTCTTTTATTTCATTCTCGTCAATTATCTCTGTAAGAGGTGTGTAAGATTGCGATGATCGTGATGCTTGTGTATCTTGTGATTCTAGGTTATCGACGTCCGGCAAAGATTCAATATCGCTGTCATTTGTAGACAACAGTCTTTCCTCAGCTGTGCTGTCCATAACCAAACTTTCATTCGTATCCGTTAATTCTGTTTCATTATCCAAAGTCAGCAGTTCATCTTCAGTTTTCTCCTCGCTAGCCATGGCTGCTCCTCTGTCTCTGTTTATATGATCTATTATTCGCTGATCCTGAAATACACAATTGAAATTCAGTATGAACCGCTATTCAGAGTTCTATAGACTTCTTATTGAAAAACCACCCCAACACCCAATGAACAACAATTATTTTCCACGGATAACTAATAATTTAAATTATTACATTGTATTGTAAAAAATGAATAACTGTACGTAGTATGTATGTAATAATAACTGAAATACACCAGTAAAAATATTTAAAGGAAATCAAAATTCTCTGTAAAATTCTGGTGTCTGTCTAGGTCGGTACCCGGTTCGGATTTCGGGTGTATAACTACCTGTAGTACCTTAATAACTTATTAATAATTGAATCCGGTACTCCTTTTAACATTAAAATAAAAAATTAATTACATTCAATTCAAGAGACAAAGAAAGATTATTGTCAAATATACATACCTTGAAACTATGATGAAGTTAATTCTTCTTAGTGAATGATTGAAATTGAATGGTGTTCCTGGTTTAGTAAAAATCAGAAACTAAATGACAGCTGATCAAACAGTTTTGATTGAAATTCGAAGAAGTCCCCCTCAAATAAAGTTAGTAAATTCAACGGCTGCTTATGACACAAGTATGAAGGTGGCGTGAAGAGACAAAATAATCAAATATTACCGGTATTGTTGAGAACTTTGTGAGGACATCAATGCATACAGTAGTCTTCACCTAGTTTGTCGAGAAACGCTTGCTACTGTATTTTGGTATATCATACCACATCATACGTACGTATAGTCTTCACCAAAACGAATGAAAACAAATAAAGCAGTTTATGCTACTTTTCCTTACTGCCTTTGCTAAAGCCTATAGTTAGGTAAAAACAAAATGTTTCAATTGTTATTAATTTTTGAGAGTAACTAAATTAAAAATACATTTCATTTAAGATACTAATTAAAAAATTTGGTACACAAACACATCTGTCTATTATTAATTACTATTCTTTTCCGCTGAAAATAATGTTATCAAAAGCGTCACCTATGAATCCACTCACAGGGCTTGAACTTGAACCTAAACGAATTTTTACTTATTTCTGAACACCGATTTTGTCACTTAGGGGCTGTGCATATATTACGTCAACAAAAAATCGCCTTTTTTGGACCCCCACCCCCGCTATGTCAACACGTGTCAACATTGGCTTACCCCCACCCCCCCCTGTTGA
>JABASD010000488.1:0-72847 GCA_019776165.1 Pogonognathellus flavescens
TGGGTTGGGTTGGGTTGGCCATACAATTCTAGCACTGGGTTTTGGGTTGGGTTGGGTCGGGCTCTTAATGGGTCGAAATTGGGTTGGGTTGGAAAAAGCCAACCCAATCCGGCCTCTAGTGTACAGTTTATTAATGTTCTCCGAAGTAGAGATTTCTATTTTATACTATGAAACATACACATATAATATAAGTGTAATTTACTATTGCAATTATGATTGTAATATACCTAGACATTAGTAATAGCATTGTAATTCATAAGGTAGGTATAATTACTATAAGAAATGACTATGACAGATTCCTAGTCTTGGAAATCCGCTTTTGTGCTAATTATTACAAATTAGATCGATTAGATCCGGACCTAATAATTAATTAGGTAGTACATTAAAGTGCTCTGAAATTGAAATGTTAAATACCCAGCTTCAGTACAGAACATTACCACTTACAAGTTGAAGTGTACATAAAAGCAATTCGTAATGCAAAATAGGAAGCGTTAGAAATCTCATTAAAAATACAAGAGCTTATAGCATTTATTACGACATTAACTACTACTGCAACTTCAAATAATATTATAGCAAGCTGAAGTAGCTCATATAAATAAGTAGTCACTTAAGTAGAAAATAATACAACTGTTGAGTCGGGTCAATAAGTAAAACTGTATAGAAGTGAAGAAAAACTGAATATATTAAATCATTGTAATTCATACATTGACTACATTTGCATATTATTGGCAAATACAAAGTATTTAGAAAACAATTATTTTGCTTTCAACATTTTGCTTTGATTTTTAATAATTATATTGTTATGTTATGACCATCACTTGCGTAATTATGGTGTACACATTAACATCTATTAAGTATGACGAGTATGAGTTATGACTGGAGGAACTAGATTTCATTTTCAACACGCAATGGATGATGGAACAATACATAATTTTCATGATTTTAAATGGCTATGAAAACATAACATCAAAGGACCTGATATATACATGAACCTTATAAAAACACACAATAAAAGTTGCGACATTATTTTATCTTCGCTTAAATTGGGGTAATAAGAGTTTAATTTACGCTTCCGTCAGCCCATTCTCCCAATTCATCGTATCATTTCATAATTTGCTTGTGAAAAAGTTGTACCCATACAATACGTTCTTGCATATTTAGCTATCACTGGAGTTTTGTGTATTGCTTTGTTTATTGAAAAGAAATTAAGTAGAAAAAAGTCTACTGAACAATGCGAAACTATGATGTAATTATAACCTAAGTTAGTTATTATAGTTATGTAAGTTTTAATGCATGCTAAGATGAATTGTGCATCAGTTGATGTCTGATGTGAGAAATGATTAAAAATCTGCAGATAATGCAATCGCAACTTTTCATTTAATTAGGCGTGTGTAACAGTATAGTGATTTAGTTTAAGCTTGATTTCCAAAAAGCTACAGAGGGAATCGGGAAGGGAAGTAAGGAAGGCAAAGTTAGGCTAAAAAGGTTTGAAGTGAAGACTTGTTGTGACAGTCTGTTGATATGAATCGTCTGAGTCTGAGAAAACTCTTTTTGAATGCATCACAAGACTCAAATGTATGTGAATATTAAACTAAACTCGTTGTAGTAGTTTAACAAACAAATTAATATAGCCTTGCAGCACTGTACATAATATAACCAAACAATATTAGTAGGTACTCAGTTTTTTCCTCATAATATGTAGTGTAATGATTATTACTACACTTCTGTTTTGTTGTTACAGAGAAATCATTGATCAATGACTCATTACTAAGAGTGCATTAAATTAATGTTATTACAGAACATTCGGGTAGTAATTCTTAATGGATCAATTCAATTAAGTACTTAATCTTATGTTACGCAAAAAATGAATGAGTAAATGTGTTCAAAATGCATGCACGGGCGTTTCAACTAATGTTTATAACTAATAATAACCGTGTACTGTTATAAAACCATGAAGGTTAAAGTTAACGAACTAGAAGTTCAAGTCATAAATTACCGACATGTCAACCTTACTGCTGCACCGAGGTGAAGAACTTGCATGAAAAACACCAATCCTGCAAAAATTCTGCTTATATAGAAGTATGAAAATATTTCAATTCTATATAACAATTTTCTTTCAAGAAAGCAACTGCTTTCCCCAGAATATTATTCCTCGTCTTCGCTAGTACAGCGTAGTACCATACAAATTATAAAATTGAATGTCAAAAGTTGTGAAAAGTTTCTGTTTTTTTCATTCTTGTGCGTTAATCTAAATTGGAAACCATTCATAGCTCACAGCATGAATTTAGTACTACATTACCTACGTTCAGACATACATTCAAAAACTTTCTTCGTAAAAAGTCAACTCCTTGGTTCCACACTTGTGTAATCGTCGTTTGCAAGTAAATGCAAATTTCTTTATCTGTTTTACCAATATGTATTTGTCCAGAAAGAAAGAAATTTTACGCTTCAGGAAATGACGCTAAACAACACTTTCAAAATGTTAAACTCTCAGTTGGTGTAAGCTGTGCTTTGCCCTAAAATGACACAGTATTCTGGTTTCCTTTAATTTACAATTTTATGCTTTGAAGCACATGGTACATCAACTTCCTACCAACCACCTTGGGTGGGTATAAAAATACTGGAATATGTTTCCCAAGCACTTTCATGCACAAAATTTGTGAGGTATGGTATAACTATAAATAAAAGGTTGATAGAAAATGGATTATTACTCCCAATTGTTTATTCAAAATGCGTGCTATAAATAAAATATCTGATTTATTATACGTATGATGTACCTACATAATTGCAAACTCATGAGAAATTCATGAGAAGTTTCTCGTTTGATGAACTTTATTAATTCGATCATCTGAAGTACAATAACTTTAGCTAAAAAAGATGACGTAAGGCATTCTGAAGTAAATTATTGTGCTTAAAGACTATACTAGACTGGTACTGCTGTTGATGCCAGATACTTAAGTTCAGGACGGTGCTGTGTATGTATCTAATGAGTTTGCCAAGAAAGGCAAGGAAAATTTATTGTGTCAATGCATGTCTTCTGAATGGCTCTGATAAATTAGCCCAATGATCCTAAAATAATGGACCTATTAAATGGAATATTAGGAAACAAGGAGTTCTGCGGTTTCCACAAAGAACAATCATTAACAATACGTACCAGAATCCGTCAACCAACAAATCCTTTCACAAAATCGTTTTCCCAGAAAACTTTTATACAGAGTTACCTGTTCTCTTGTTAGCAAACGTACAGATAAAGTCACGTACCAACAATAAATGTTATATTGGCTTCGTTTTTTATTCATGTCAGTGTAGTGTCTTGCATTTTAAGTGTGTCTATCGTAATGAAGGCAAACTCGCTTTGAATATTCCATAAAATAACGAAAGCCAGAGGATTTACCCCAAGAAGACATAATAATACGGTAGAATAAAGATAAAGGTACCCACATGCCACATACATGTAAATGTACATGTATTTCCTGGTTTCTTTCTACGGTAGTATACAATTATCACGAAAACCATTTCCACGGATAATCGTGGCGGAGATTTACCGATAACTATGTACAAAAGCAAGCAGTGTACATTGTGCAACGTGGGAGTAAACCAAGGAACTGCTTTAAAGCTCTGAAGTGCTAAAAGTTATTACCACTTACTAAGTACACACTTATCTTTCTGAGCTACAAAACCGTCTTTAGTTTTGGCTTTCCCTTTGTGAAAGCTTATGTCTTGCTGCAGTAGTACCAGTAATTATACTAATGGAAATGGCGGAAAAAGTATTCCTAGAGTAGTGCATGTTCTTGCCATAAGCTCCGATTTAGTGAGCGAGTGTGACTATTTAAAATATTCTTCTATTACTTATACTTTCAGTTTTACAAGAGTTAAAAACTGTACTGCATACTTGATGTTGTTTTCCTTCCAGCAATACAATGAACTGCATAAGATCTTGTAATATTTAATAGCACACATTTCTGATTTTACTTTTGTTACTAACAAAGGGGCTGACACCCACTTCCATCCTTACAGGGACTTAAACTTTAAATGCCTACAAACTTTCTCTTTGTCTTGCGCTAGTATTTAGTTTTGCTTTCATGTTTGTGTTTTGTACAATGTATTCTTAGCTTCCCTATTGTGTTACACAGAAGTTCTCGGTGCTGTTTTACACACTAGTCATCTGCATGGCTGGACGGATTTCATGTTAGTTAATATGCAAGGGCACACTTTCAACGTTGCTAATTGACTCTACAGATATGCATTCTACTACAAGAGCGTTTAAAACAGATTAAATAGACTTAAATAAACACATTAAATGTGTGCATGAATATATTATAAAGGTACAGTACTTAATGCACGTATAATCTTGCAGCTTTTGACAAAAGTAGTTGAACTAACAGGGAAATCCACTTCTCTTTTACGTATATGTATACTTTGATACTGCGATGATTTTTGTTCAACTGTCACCGTTTCTAATTTATGATTAATCGATGGAATAAATGATATCATACTGCAAAATATTAACAAATAAATCTGCCTAGTGAAAGGAAAAGTAAAAGGAAAAGTGAAATCACTAGAAATCGACAGGAAAAAACAATTCTCAGAAGGAGTAACACAATGTTTTCCAAATTTTTGGGAGGTACCTACAAAGTTAACGGCAAAGCGAGGATATACCTTTGGGGTAACTGACATTTTGTATATGGTTTTGACAGGTACGTTTTTTCACCTTCATTGTTCATTTCTATTCCAAAAAATAATGTAAATGTTATAACCACCTCGAGTTACCCGTTAAAATTACATGGAGGCTATACTTACACATAGGTAATAGGTAGTAGCGTTACATGAATGAGACATTTTCGACTTGCGTTATTGCAGACAACGACAAACTCTGTCATATCTCCCACTAAGAACTAGCACAAGTACTTATATAGTCAAAGCTATTTAGCTTTCCGGTGAATCAACCTAGTCAACCTACTTACTTGCATGGACGCGGTATTAATGTACTTATGTAGAGATTACACTGTGTCATTATTATAATTATAATTAATTGTTTCGGAAACATATACTCATCAACCCAAGAAGCACTTAATATAAAGAACTGAAGTTTACTAAACTATAATCATATTTGAAGCTTCGTCATTAGCTTCAAGGGATATACAATTATTAAGTCGTTATGTGAAGAACATATAAACAAACTTAACCCTTTTTTATTTTTCTGTGCTCGCCATAACCACAACTTCAGTACCACAGTCATACTGCATCAACCATGCGATACACACACATGAAAATATTTGGTATGTTGTGCATGAAAAAGTGACAAAGATCTCAGGCAAAAATGAGTTGCATTAGAGTGAAAATGTTTTATGAGTTTCAAAATGATAGGCCACAACAACAATTTTGCACTCCATTCAATTCTCTAAAAGCAAAGAGATACTTTGGCAGTGAAGTATGTGTGTGCTTTTACCACGTTCTATAAAAAGGTACTATAAATACATCGTGCCAAGCATGCCCTCCATACATTATTTCAATGTTACAGCAACGTTGTTTTGCTTCCAGTTTTCATTTATGACATTCTTTTTATGCTGCTTACCACTTTCTCCTGTACATTTCAAGTTTGAATTCTCTACACACATGTTATGTTTTAGATTCACTGCCAGTGCAGTAGTATATGTGGGATTATCATGCTTTTATTCAAACACAGAGAAACAATAGGAGAAGTCCAGACAACAAAACTGTATATTGAAGTAGCAATATCATAGTAGCTGCTTTGCATTATGTAAGAACTCAAATAATTTAAGTTTTTGTTCAGCTTAAACAGTAATTCTATTCTTCCTGTTTCTTTATATGCTACTATTCAAAAAGAGAGTTCAGAGTAAAAGTTTAGATAGGCAGGAGCATTCATAGTCGAGAAAGCTTTTGCGAACAAGTTGTTCTGTTGAATTTACGACATTACATTAGAAATGCAGCCGAAACAGAAATTTCAGGTTAGAGACTTTTACCAAAAGAAGGCAAACCGTTCATTCCCTGGCCAGGACGGGCGTCCGTATAGACACAGAGACTTAGCTTTGGCTCTACTTCAAGTTTCAATTCAGTCAAGACATTCAAAGACTTCAATTTGGCTGCCTATGAAGAGACTTGCCTTCATGCAAGCTTCAATGAAATGAATTGAGCGTTCCAACACAGAATAGTGAAAAGAGATGAGATGCATTCATGTAAACTATTCAAGTCGGAATAGAAACTTTAGGACAAATTCGAGGACCGAATAAAGTAACCTTTACTAGGTACTTTATGTTTTCCACTTTCACTGTTCAATCTTCCTACATTTTACTTCCCACTTTCACATATCTATATTTTATAGGTCATAATATACTTTCTTGCTGTACACTATGTAGGAGGAAGCAGAGGGTATACGCGCGAGTAAAACGGCCACACAATTGTGCACACAAAATAGGTGCTACAACAGCTACAAGTTCGCCAGTTAATTTCAAAAGCCACAGTTGTATTAAATTCAGGCACTGAAGAGATGTTTCATTTTACTGCAGTGTCAATAAAGCCAAGGCGAGATAGCGCAAACAGCACAAGGTTGTTCGTGTAACAAGAAGCCTGCATTTCCCTACACAAGGCACCTAACCTCTAAGGACGTATGTTTGTTTCATCACAAATTTAATAGCTGAACGCAGAGTGCAATGCAATGTCATCCCCATGCAGCAAAATGGTGATAAATGCGTGCAATTTTGTCCCAGGATTTACCAAATGTCACATACAGAAACAAATATGACTGTAAATGCAGGTTGTGTAGCGATAATAATGTTTCATTCCGTGCTGGCTTTTACATTCTGTAGTCATTTAATTTCTGTAACAACACACTGAACACACTGAAGTAAAATAACGCAGGGTGAGTAGAATTATGAATAAATGAGATCAAAATAAAGCCCAACAATTTAACAAGACTGACCTAAAATGCAAAGAACTTATAAACGCCTGCTTTGTCTCTTTGTACTTATAATTGTTGTAAAAACAACTATAGTAGTAGGAAGAGAGCAATTAAATGAACACACACTGACATGACGATGAAAATAAATTGAATTTGAATAGAAACAATGACTTTGTGTGTACCTAACTTAAACTTTTACTGAATACAGCTGTTGTCATTAGGCAATGAGAAAACCCGTACACAAATCTCACTTTCTACTGTCAGCATGAACATTTTCGGTTATTTATTTCAAAGGCAAATTGTACATAGAAAAATCGTGAACGAATTAATGTAAATTGCACGTTTCTGCTCCCTATATAGGTATGTCAGTATGCAGTAAATTACGGTTTACTTACATAAAATATTACAACTTAATTGAGTGCTAAGAGTTTTAAAAGAGCTAAAGTACCACGATAGATTTTACGCTGATAAGAGTGTTTTTTTAACCACACAGAGATGTAAGTACTATACAATGCTATTTACCTGATAATTACTACAAGTGTGCTCCGTGTGTGTTTGGGAACTAACATGAGCTTGAAATAAAGTTGGAGAAAGTTCCCACTCTCACGATAAAAAAAATGCATTACTGTGTCCTACAATTTTAAGTGTTGGTTACTTGTTAGTGGTCAGTAGCTCAGATTGACTACCCAAATTACTTGAGTTAAAAATGCAGTGTACAGGTTTAACGTGTGGTCAAATATCAGCTTTTTTTATGAACCCACGCCATGCACTAAACCACTTTGCTTGTAAACCGAGTTTATTTTTCTTACTAAATGTAAATACATTATCCTACATTAAAGGAGACTATACCTTTAATGAACTTTTTAATTTTTTCTGATTAGATTGATTAGACCTGAGTTAAGAAGATTGATACGCACATACGTATGCTTCGATTTATTCGCACGATTTACTATTGCAACATGCATCAAATATTATGTAAAATGTGCACGCTCGAGTACTATGAGTGTTGTAATAAATAATAATAATTCATACTCTTCGTGCCATATAACTTACTACATTATGGGCTACTCTACTATTGGGCAACATTATGCATTACTGGGACACGTAGAGTTAAGACATCTGGAGTTACTGCAAAATATATTCTGGAACTTGAAAGGTCGATGCTAAGAAACTGTAAGGAATGATCATGTTCTCGGGAGTCAACTGAAGTACATTTAGTTACGAACGATGGTTACTCCAATTCCCTGTGTGTTTCATGTTTCACTTCAGGTTCAAATATTTGCTACACATTTTACTTCACACACACACTGCTTTGACAATGGCACACACATATTGTAGGTACCATACGTTTCTTCAGACAGACTTGACAATTACAAGCGTGTTAAGGTGTATAACGACACTCACACACTCTTCTACGTACACTTGAAATGCTACACAAACACTAAAACTATTTCTTCAAGGCTATGTATGCGGGTAAAGACAAAATAAAGTGACAACTGCAGAGGCACGGGGGAAAGATAATGCACAGCTTGTAAGGTATAAATTTTGTTTCCAGTGATACAGTTTCCTCTGTAAGTCACACAACACAACCTGCTTTAATGTTTCATTTGCGTTTGTGTTATATGCATACGTGTATCTTGAAACGTACATACAAAAAGTCAAAATGAATTGTCTATAAAAGTCAAAAGAGCATCCAAAAGTTATTCAAATCTCAACTTTGCTACAGTGGGAAGCTTTTTGTAAATCTTTCATTTGAGCTTGTACTGGTACTCAACCTGTGACTCTGCCTCTCTATGATTCACTTATTGTGAGCGCTATTTATACTTATGCAAAGTACAGCGAATCTGCAATGCATTACTTAAGGTTAGTTCTATTCACTATTGAGAAATCTTTAGAACATTAAGGTCAGAACATAAAGTAAGACAGTTTGAATGGAACCAGAGACCTGATGTTACCAGCAGTAGTAAATACCTACCAACTTCCTTTCTCCAGACTAATGTCTTGTACATCTTCACCGTTATGGTTACCTCAGACATATTTCATTGGTTGCAACTCTTTCCGTCTACTAACTTACTTTCCTAACGAAACTTCTATGCCAATACGTTGTCTGTCCGTCTGTACGAATGTTAACTTAAAAACGGTTTGAGATTGCAATTATTTCTTGTGCAATGTTGCGCTGACTCATATTCAGTCTAAAAATCGTTTTTAAGTTTGACTTTGCTTACGAAACTTTTTTACTCCATTTACTGATGTTTATAGAGAGTGGATATTCTATGTAGAAATGTTTTGTCTGTATGTCCATCCATCCTTATGCGTTGCAGACCATAAAGATGCAGACCTTCTGCAAAAATACACACCATAATGTTGCCTTTTTGCCACCTCTTCTGCAATGAGCCATGAACAGTAAAGTAGCAACATAATTTACTACACCACTACACTTGACCAGAAAATTCAATATTGAATTACAATAACAATTAGCATAAATGCTAAAATTGAATGCTAAAATTTTAGCATTCAATTAACAATTGACAGCAATGGGAAATAGCGGGAGCTATTTCATATCATAATATTTATTGAGTCCCCCAAAATATAGTTGTTGTTGGTTATTGTTAATAGTGAGTTCAGTCACAATGCCCCGGATATAATATGATCATTCTATTTGCATTTTATTATATTTACTTTCTTTTAATCTATCTACTATAGTATGCATTGCATTGGTTCACAATGGTTTGTTTTTTAAAGCAAAATCTTCAGCTCCAGGTTCTTCCATGTACGGGGATTTTGTTTTAGGTTCGCATTACACAGGATGAAGGTTGTTTTGCTTTGTGTAAACACAAGATACTAGCAATGCCACATTAATTATATTATATTGTATTTCCATTACAGTTACTGCAACTTTTCAGAGAACTTTCTGATGTAGATTTATACGTATATAAGGTTTGTACTTGTGCAATCCTATAAATCTACGTAAGGAAAGTTAGGTTAGAAGAAGCTATACTATTTTACCTTTAAGCAATAAGTGTGTTTCTACATATAGCTATACCTACAGTGTCTCCAGGAATCCAAAACACGAGTACTGGTAACTAATTCTCCTATATGCTTAGGTATGCTCAAGAGTAAATAAATGAGATACCTTACTTTACTTGGGAGTGAGATTTACTTTAAATGGTAAAAGCGTGAGATCCTCAATATTTATCATTTTTATTTATTACGTTGCAACTCTACTCTACCTTTTAAATTTTACAATAACCTCTTTGAGACTGGCAGATCCAATGACTTTTGAATAACGCAATATTCACTTCCCATGTAATTTGTGATGAATATTTCACTTTTCACTATCGAGAAATTAGAATCTTGCAGCGCAGTAAATAAATAATCTTAAACTTTAAGAGGATTTATTGGCTGCAGAAAATAGAGTTTGTAAGATTCTTTGAATCTAAAAGATGCATGAATGTTTCTAGTTTAGGGAGTTTGGGAATTGTGACCTACGACTGGGCATGACCTAATTAATAAATCAACTAGCATGCTACATTTAAAATAAGCAAGAATCAAGGATCCGTCTAAGTGCTGTGTATCAGTAATCTACAAATATAAGTTAGCAATATAGAAGCAAATACATATACCAGATGCCTATGAAGGCTAAATTATGCATGGCGCCTGTCAGATAACGTTACAATCTCATTTAGGAAGTGTATTTCTTAAATACTTTCCGTCAGCATTAATAGATAAGCCTTTCCAACGAAGGAAGAATATTACACGCACCTTTTGATTTTAAACCTGCAGACATTATACGAGTTTCATCATTCTCCTAATATGTAGTGTTGCTTGTATAAACCTATTAGGTAATAATTAAATTGTTATACCACACGCTCTATAGGGGTAAACTCACTATAATACTACATGTACTAGTATATCTAGAAACATTAGTCCTAACATAGCAATTATAAACAACAAACATTCTCACATTTAGTTTACATTTTGACGAACCACCCATGCAGCTCAAGAACAGGAAAAAATCAGATTCATTTCCCAACAAATAGTTTACAGTGGGATTTGTATATCGTGAGTATAACACTTAAAATATAAAGTAGGTATTACTTGTTGTTAGCCACGGTACATTAATACTGATTTTGAGTCTTTATTTGCACTCAAGTGGAGCCGATGAAATATTATTACGTACTTATGACTTTGCAACTCGTTCTCATACCATGAATATTATTCAGAATACAGGGTGCTCTCTTTAATACTAACGGAAATCCTGACATGGGACTTTCTCTTGCTCTAATAATGAATTTTTTACGACTGTAAAATAATTTTACTAAAAATAATTTCACTGACACATTCCGCGATTTTTACTCTTCGAACTCTGAAATTATCATAAGATCTTGAAGGCTGATTCTCACAATTTTGGATATCATGCAAAAAATTGTCGCATTTAAGAATCGAAAGCAAAAAGGTTCACAATTCACCCTTCATCGATTCTTATGAAACTAGCAGGGTTGAAGAATAAACATCTCTAAGTGCGAAAATGACATTACAGATACCAGGTAGTAGGTAGTTTTACATAAAAAATAATTTGCCGTCCTAAAACATACATTTTTAGAACAAGTGAAAGTCTCCTGTATTAATTTCCGTCAGTGCTAAACAGAAAACCCTGTATAACATTATCTATAGCTATTTAGCTGCTATATGTATAATTATATACGCATACGGGGTTCGGTATACCAGGCACTTATAAGTTGTTTGATATGTTTATCAGTCAATGAAATCCTGAGGGAAATGATTAAGCACATGAACGAATGATGTTAATTAGCGTAATTTCAACAAACAGTGCAGCGCCGAAAGCAAAATAGCAACATGGGAACAACATGCAATTGCTTGTTGGTTGCCGTCCTACTATAAAATCCTAACATTCATGATATTAAAAGTTAATTTCCTACCAGCCATGCTCCTGCTACTAAATACTGTATTGTGTATGCAGTATTTTCTGTGGTCTACAAGCGCACACCTACTCCAAAATCATATCCAACTTTTCCATAGAGTCATGCAAAAATAAAACCAATGTTGGTAAAACTTCAAACTTTAGACACGGAGTGTGGGGGGGGGGGCTTCATCCAATATATAATGCACAAACAAATTTTGCATAACATTTGCTGTTAGACCACATCTATTGCCATCGAAGAATCTAAAGTGGAATCTGTTTCAACCTCTCCCACCTCCTCCCACGTCTCTAAAGTGTTGAATATTATACTGTTTTATGTATGTGATATTCTTTGGTTGCATATGACATAATTGGGTCACATACTTACGTAAGGGTGAAGTGCGCCTTACATATTGTGATAATTTGATTAGCTTATTTAATAATCTGAAAACAGTACAATATGCTTACACTTTTCACAGTAGATTGCCAATTTCTAGGAGAAGTTAAAATCTTGTCTTGCTTTTTAAGCTACCAAGTAAAAGAAGTATCTATCTAAAAAAAATTTAATATCAGACAATTATTATGTCTAATTTAAGGTTCATGCCCAGATATTGAAGTATTATTTTACCTGATATGCTAAGTGATATACTAAATACTAACTATCATTAAATAATTACGTCACTCATTTCTAACAGAGTAAACATGATTTAATATAAGGGTCAGTTTAATTAACGTGTCAGTTTTGGTACTACGGAGCTTAAAAAAACAATTACAGTTTTAATTGCATCACGAGCTTAAACTGTCTCACTACAATATACCCGGTCACTGTCACTGAACGGGTATATTCTGTTTACCAACTTTACTTAAGACGTGCAATTGAAATGAAATGAAATTATGATTGGAAGTTCAGTCACAGAAAATTATTGCCAAAAGCATGAATCATGGTAAGAAATTGGAACACGTTTCGCGATCGTTGGGTATGGTTTTTGATGGACTGGAGCTTGTGTATTTTCTATAGATAAATCCAGACGAAATGTCAAAGTTCTATTTTCGATAGGTATTAGCAATGTTTTATTAGCTTTATCATTTTCTTAGTCTAAGTTGTCCCAAAGAAAAACAAACGGGAACTTTTTGACATAGGTACTAATTAAACGAATTAGTTTGCAACTTTCTCATATCGATAGAGGAGAAATTAAAACAGTTTCGTTTTGTTAAGTCTCTGATTGGGCGGAATAGTATTCTCGTTTGATATTCATCGTTTCCGTGAGGAAGGGAGAAAACAAAGTGTAAGTACCCAGTACTTTCATTGACATGTGAGGAATACAGAAGCAAGTTACTATATATAAGTTATTTAACACTAGGCAATATTATTGCACTGTTAGTGTTAGTTAGCTACAAACCTCAGCCAGATTCAGACGGATTGCGTTTATCTAACACATTCAAGCCAGCTGCATGCAGATAGAAGGGGAATTATTTGTACGAGCTGTCATGAGAATAAAGCGCAAAGCTAGCTAGTTTATCGAGCGTAAATTCTGAGGACGCAATCATTAAATGCAGGACTGAAGGAAACCTTTAAGCCAAAGCTAACTCACATCAACTAACAAACTAACGACCACTGCCAAACTTAAGCCTATGCTTCATGAAATAACAAAGGAACTGGAGATGTTCCTAATTTCGTTGTATTATTCTTGTATTTCCTCACACAATACAAAGTCAAACTATATCCTCGTATACTAGACTGTAACTCACAGATATATTTATAATATATTATTATAGCTCTGCCATATTATATATTGGTCATGGTATGTTGAGTGAGAGATGTTCTAGTAGTAGTCGACTGTAGACCGGATGATGATGGCTTTTGGTTAGTTTGGACGGATGGATGAATTCGTGGTGCTGTTGCTGCGGACTTGAGTAGTTTGGTATGTTCCCAGTTCCCAGTGATGTACTGGGAGGTTAGAACATTCATTCTTACAGTAATTGTACTTACTTAGCAACTGAAGTAACATTATATAATAGCACTTAGTGCTTATAGCCTTGCCCAGTATATGTTTCCTGTTGTTTTGTGGTGTCAAGATGGGAAAAACTTACTTACATTAGTCAAGTTCTTTTAGACAGACTACATATAGTGACCATGCTCTTCATTTTTATTTTTCATGTACACAAACTCAAAATGGAATGGTCAATAAAATGAAACACTCTGTCTGTCCTTAGGATTTCCTTGTCAAATCTATTATGTTTTCAATGTTTTCACAAGAAGTATATATTATGGTTTTAGTACTATTGTGCACTGGCCTAAACGAATGTGGGCTAAGTTACTACTACTTCGGTGCTATTGCTGTTATCAAGTTAGTACACTTTAGTTAGGCTACTTTACACGGTTACTCTATATTTATATCTTAGGCGAAGGAAATATTTGAACTTCTATTACAAATTACAATATACCCGTTTCAGTTTTCAGGGCATGTATGTTTTAGTAAAATACTATTACTATCTGCACAAGTTTATGCATTTTGCCTGAAGTTTTTGCTCCCTTTCAGAGCATGTTGAGTTGAGCTATGTGTCTTGAGTAATGCCTTCTGCTGTTCTGTTGGTAAAATCCTACTAGTCCATAGAAAGTCTTTTCAACGCTATGTAGGTATATACTTACTAAACCTAGATTCATACCTACATGCAATATGGTGCATGGTTGTAAGTACTACAGTTTCATGTAGTCGAAAAACTAGGAGTCTCTAGTCTGTAGTAGAAGACAAAAAAGACTGTGATATGGAACTATGTTCTTTTTCACTTAACAGATTAGGATTACGGCTAAAATACGTGCATATATGTAGCTTTCTGTATACGTAAATGGAAGTACAACGATGTACTTATTGTTAACATAGACAGACCGAATTATATGGGCGGCTGTAAGTAAAAGATGTAATGCAAAACGCAATTCTGAGAAGATTGGGACACAGGATGGCATTATGTCCCGTACATTGGTTGGGCGTAAGCAGTTTAATATTGAACATGTGTTTAATTTTCTGAAGAATCGCTTTGTCGAAAGGCTGTGTTGCAGAAAATTACAATTCCCTGTAGAATAGAATACGAAATAGGATCTTTAAGAAAATGAAAATTTACCATATAAAATTTTGATCGTGAGTATACACGCTAGACTTAAGTTGTGCATTTTTAATTCAAAGAAAATGAGCTAATCGAAAGTTTTTGAATGAACAGACTCGAGATGATTACAGAAAACACAAGGCTTGCTAGCTAAGTGTCCCTTTTAAAAGGGCATATTATTAATACCATATTCTCAGTACACGATGACTGATGTCGCTCATACTGTGTTGCACTTTTCACTACTTGGAGTACTTTCACCGTAGTGAGTCTTTCCAAGTTTCGGCAACACTCTACTTACATATACTACAAAATAGCTAACAAAATATTAACTTACAATTCGAACACATAAGTAGTATTGATTACACAATTACATATCATATGACACATTATAGGTAGGAACATCTTCATAATTCATTTTACTTTCACTTTTACTAAAAGTGGTTCGTAGAATTCATTCGCTCTTTGAATTTGTATTAAGTGTGTGTGCACAAAAAATAATGATACATTGACGCAACCGAAAAATCACGATACATTACACTTCCTGCATAAAATTTACTGCTTCTCTTTCCCCAAGATGAGAAACGGTCCTTTACTAACAATCTTTTCAACAATACGGCTATTAACCACGCTCCGACTACGATATAAACAATTGATTTAAAGTCATTGTAGAGGACAACATTTACTATACAGGATGAACTATTATTTATGATCATAATCATAAAGGACAGCGCAGTCCTCTTACACAACGATTACAACTGCACCTATATAAAGCGGTAACTAAATAAATAAAGGTTTCGAGAAGACATAACACTAAATAACCTAGTAGTGAGCAACATTGATTTTGTTTCATCATTCTATTATAACTGCGTATTATTATTATGCTCCTATAGGAAAAGCGAAAAACATTTACTTATTCAATATGCTAAGTTATATGTCTACCGTGTGGTCGTAGTGTTGCCTCAACCGTACCTATATAAGTAAACTCATATGTGTATACGGAAATTGCTATGCTCAAACTAATTTATGTAGCTTTTTAGACGTAGTGTACACTGAGATACTACATAAATATTTACATACAAAATATACGGCAACTTATATCCTTCGACATAGTAGCTTTAGATTTTCCAAAAAGCATTATTTATTAATTATCCCACGTATTGTTAGCACAAGCAGCCAAGTTCGAATCCAAAGGAAGAGGTTCGCAGTAATTACATACACCCCTTTAAATATAAATTGTAAAAGCTATGTAAGCTGTAACTTAGAAGAGACTGAGATTGTGTACCGTCTCAATCTCAAGTATTCTATGTAATAGTTTAATAAAATAAAATAATATAGCATTTGTAGTATCATATTTAACATATAATGCGTCATGCACCTATAATAGTACAGCAAGGCTACAGCTGCATGGCACTATCCCAATCTGATGCTGGCCATGATCTATCATCCAATAAGTTGAAGAAGAAACGGAGGAACTACTAGCAAAAAACTCGCGAGACAATACAAGTCTTTGAAGATTTTATCATTTGTGAGAAATTCAGATAGAACGCGCAGACAATTTTGAAGGAGAAATTCATTTTATGTATAAGATGGTACAAAATGAATCATTGTAAACTGGAAGTGAACCTTTTGCTGAAGTGAATGAAACGTAGTACACAGCAGTGCAGAAGTTGAGTGTTACTGCAACATTAATGTAAAATTTTGCTGGCAGCTTTCTCTTTCAATATGTCTAGCAAGAAAATGAGGCTGCTATCGGTAAAGGCCTAAGTCTAGAGTTCCGGATCTTAATGTGTCTGAACTTTTCGTCTTGGTTGGTATCCCTGATGTATATCTTCGTCGACAACAATACCAATCCAAACATTATAATCTTCTGCATGAAATGAGATATGAAAAGGAGGTGTGTTCTTCGACATCAAAGGAAATTCTCAAACCATATTACACTAGGTAAGTACAAGGCAGGCTAGGCAGGTACTTACACTGAGACAATGAGGGAGAATTATAAGAAAATTATTGGCATAGGGTAGGAAAGGAACAATAAAATTGCAGTACACATCCCTAGAGTTATTTATGAATACTTAACAATGCAAATTCACCTTGGTGCTTATTGTTTGTGTAGTACTTAAAATAATGAAGCCTCTAATGTAAACCGTCAGGAAGAAAATGGCGACATCAAATAATTAGGCATAAGTACAGACGGATATACTACATACTATAATTTTTGCTGAACGCTATTAATCGTTAATTGCTACACGTGTTTAGTTAAGTGAAAATATTCTATTATGTTTTCGGGTTGTGTGCATATGCATACTAAATGTATTGTATTGCAGACTTGTATACCACAAGTGGAGAAAGGCAAGCCACAATCACCCAAAGAAACTCTCAGTCGAACTATAGATTCGTGTCTCCAGAACGCAATTCCCACAGTACTAACGATAAGTAGAATGGGAGCAACTCAACAAACTAAAGTAAGTACAGAATCAATTCGGCTAAGAAAACAGACACTAAGTAAGTGTGTTGCTAGTTGAATTGCACGTGACGGCTTTTATTTGTCGTTCAGCTTTTCGTTCGTTTTCATCCTTTTTCCTTTTGTATTCAAGTCCCATGTCCTTCCTACAGTTATTTCCTAATGTACAGTCCTCTTCTCAGATGTTCTACTTAGTTTTAGTCTTTTCTTTCTTTCAGCCATTTTCAGCTAGCTCATTTCCACAGAGCATAGTATTCAGCCACAATAAATATCTAGCAAAGAAGTAGATGTCTAATAAAACAGCCCATCTGGCTACTGCTATTCTCAAGGTACATACGTAGGTAGGTTTGTGGGAAGTTCTGAAGATCTACTCTCTAAAGAGATTTTATAACGAATGGAATGATGAGGACATATGATCATAAAAGAAGATAGGTAAACGCTACGTCTAGCAAATGTACGACTTGAAAGATATTATTAGAAATTGCCTTGGTTGCTGCAACATTATCTTGGGTCTGTAGGGATGGACTATATATTCAATGAGTTTGAATTAGAGAAGCAATGTATGGCTACTTAAGATAATTGCCAAGACATTCAGTCCGACTTGGTGGTGAATGTGCAGATATATAGAATTATTAACAGAGGAAGAAAAGGCAAAGCGTAAAAAAGCGGGGTAATGTTAGGAACTTTCTTACCTCTTGTAATCTGGTTAAAATTCTTGATAACTTTCTCCGCATTCTTTCTAGCAATGTAAAACCATTCGGATGTGTTGCTCAAGTATTTATACTCAACTGCCAAGTCCTTCACCAAGATGTTTCCCTCAGGAAGGCGATAAGCAAAAGGGCAGTAAAGCTCATAGTTCTTATATTGCAATTTGTCATAACAATTCCCGGCTGCAAAGATATCTTCATCAAATTCAACTATGGACATAACCATGGCATGAAGAAGATATTCCGAGTGTAAAACTTCCACATCCGTGTACTTCCACAGACGTGTCAGCATGTTTGCTCTGTTGACAGCGAACTCAGCTTCATGACGGAATCTTTCTTGAGCATATCGGTCCACCACTCCTTCACCTAAGTTATCCTCGGTCCCGGCTTTACAGTCCTCGTTTTGGGCTTCGATTTTATTTAGAAATGCCTTAACAATGTCTGTAGGTTTCCTATTATAAGATGAACCTAAATCACTTGACAGGTCAGTTAGTTTTCCGTCATTAATACTTGTGTAAATGTCAGTCTTGTCATCGAACTGAATATCAAATTCGTCATTACTACCGGAATAATTCATTTCATTGTTATCCGTTCTTGGAAAGAACTCAACTGTCTTGTTCCCTCTACTGCTATTGTCAGTTTCGATTACACTGTCGAAATTATCGCTGTCATTCTCATCTTCCTCACGTCTAAAGTCACTTCGGCTGTCCTCGTTAAGACCTTTGCTTTTGGAATCGGTTTCGAACTCCGCTCTGAATGGTTCTAATTTTCCAAGAGATGGTTGCTGCCGAACAGTGCCATATAATTCTGATGTTCTTCTGTTCTGGTCAATAATTACTTCTCCATTATCCGAGGTGGTGAATTTACCGTGCTCTGTAAGATGTTGGTTAACTTCTCGCGATCGATCTGAATTTGGCATTTCTGCAGGGGGTGCCAGAATTGCAGGTCGTCTAGTACCCCCTCTCCCCCGTTGTTTGTTGCCTCTGCCTTTCGAACGGATTTTAACTGTCTCTGTGGTGAATGTTGATGATACAGAAGGACGATACGGTGAGGAGACAGTCCAGTCCGGATCCAACCTATCATCGTCACGATTGTCGTCTGGATGTTCTTTTCCGCTGGAGAATAATGATTTTGTCTTTAAATCTTTCTCCGTATCTGTAGAAGTGAATCCCTTTCCAGCCTTGTTATTTTTCCCATTTTCTTTCCCATACTCACGCTGGTTGTAGAGATCTATTACGGAAGCAGATGTTGTAGATGCCTGTGATCTCAAGTCAGCTTCACTTCCCCAACGCGTTGTCCCATTTCTCAAAAGGATATTTTTAATTCTTTGCATTTTAGTCGAGTTTCTATCTCTGACAGATGTGAAATATGGTTTCCCATACACAGTTTCTGTATAATTTCTGGATGAAATAACGCGACTTTGTGCACCATTGTTTGCCTTTCCTCCGCTCCTTCTTTTCTCATGGTTATTAGCATTCGGGACAAATTCAGGGAATCCTTTTGGCCAAGATGTGGTGGATCTTGGTGTGAATGACGATGTAGTTAAGATCTCGTATTGCGGTTCGTCGCCTTGCTCACGATCCAAATCTAATGCAGTATCAACTTTCACCACCACTTCATTCTCCGGTAGTGGCTTGTTAGTAGTGTAAATGGGGACAGGACCCTTTCGGACTCGGGTAAAGCTTTTACGCGATCTATAGTGGCGGATCGAAGATATGATCGGTCTTGAGGGCTGTAAAGTGGTAGTGCGTGGAGTCACTTCCTTGATGACGGACTCTGTACTAGGTTTTGTGTCGAAGTGACCATCGATAATACCAATTACTTTACTGTCACTGCTTGTTGTCAAACCGGAGGTATCTGTCACATTCCCTTCCTCAATTGCATCAAGGAAATTAGCCGCCGTGCTGTAAGGCGACCACAATTTTGAACGTGACAAGCTTTTGTTATTTCTAATTGGATATGTTGTACCTTTTGTGTCAAAGCCATTAATAATTTCATTTTGATCCGCTTGTTTTCCTTGATTTGAGTCGGTGACAACACTGCTGCCACTACTCAGCAGAAACAACAAATTCGCCGTCAACAACAGCAACAACTCACAGAAATCCATTTTCCAACATTTCACTCTTATCAGTCTCATCCCACATGTGTTCTCCCCATTTCACTTTCTCTCGAGGATGATGCTCTACCAATTTGTGCTTTCACTCGTCAAATCTATTTGTATCGCGGTGTATCTTTACTCGGGGCAAACTATTTCTTCCAATGTAGTCAAATTGGTATTTTGTTTGCATAAAATACTATCTGTACCGAAGACAGTATATTGATATTGAAGGTTAGAATACTATAATTGTATTGTCATTGAATTCATGATCTTCCTTCCTCCATTAGTACCTCCTTACAAAGTTGCGAGCAAGAAATAAATACAGATGGATGCGTCGTTTTCGATTAACGTTGTTATTTAAGTATAGAATGCCAAATCTCGTAAAATTGATCTTGTTTGAGTATCTAGGGAAAAACCACAGCGGTAATAGTATTTTTAGCACCTATTGATTGTTATATCTGTACTTGGATTCAATGTGTGGTGTTCGAGGTGAAGCAGCACGCAGTTGATTGCATTATGTCACAGACACCGACAGAATAAAGAATTATAAATGGATTTACATCCAGTACTACCAGTACCAGTGACTCTGTGCTGTTTGTGTGACTTTGAAGGGAATTCACACTTTGGGTAAGCCTATAATATATCTAACTGTTATCTAAACATCAAAGAGATTGCTCGTCTGTGCTCTTGATTGCATTTAAGTAGTCAGCCAAGTACCTCTCTCCCAGGTCGTTCAGAGAAGTAATGCGATACAAAGTAAAAGTCAATAGTCCTTATTTGGTAATTTAATACCCCAAACTTTTGAGTCGAGTGCAGGGCAGCAGAGCCACAGAACACACACACAGCTTCACCTTGGTCGACACTGGGACTCGTGTAAATATTAGCACTACCTCATCAATCACACCTTGTTAATCCCAACACGAAATCCTAATTCCATCAAACGCAAACCCACTGAGAGTGTTTAGGTATTTAGCACGAACCTAAATTGTGTAATTAAGTTTCATCAAACGTAAAAGACATCGTGGTATAAATGCCAAGGAAAGAAATACAAATATCAAAACTGTCTACTATTAAGTAGAACTGTAGCCAGAATGTTGTCTAATATTATACGTCTAGTCGAGTTTAAAATATTCTTTCACGTGTAGTATGCTTAATGTCTCAAGTTTGCAGTAATAATTGTATGTTTATTACTGTTGTATAAAATAACGGTAAAACTTTCATAACTTATTAAAACACAATGGTAATAGTGGAGCAAACATCGTTTCATGGGGCGATGAGAACAATGAAAGACACAAACTTCACTGCTCTGATGCTCTGTGTGTGTGAAAATCTTGGATAATTCCCTTTTCGTAGTAAGTTTAGTTTTTAATATGTTTCTCAAGTGCTACGCTATACACAGAATGGAAAAGTCTTTCAACACAATCGAAATGGAAGTACATTACATACTACTAATATTTGAGTTTTACATGTATTGTTTGTTGAAGAGCTTTTAGTTTTCCTCCCGACTGCGAGCGACTGGAATATTACGTTGTATAGTTGGGGATTTTGAGTAAAGTGAATGGATCGAGTGTCCAGTTGAAACTGAAGCGAACAGAATGCGAATGTTCTCTACACTCTCTGAAGTTAGTTGTGTATTATTAAAACCTGGCGAAGTTACAAGTCAGGGCACCCTACACGAAAACGAACAACGAAGTTGAGTTTCAACCACAGGCATCGTCAAAGTCGAAAATGTCCTTTTGAATTGACAAGACTAACTAAGCACTTTATCCACTGAATGAGTGGTACATGAAACATTAGGGTACATTAGATGTAGTATTGTATATACAGTTTAGAACAAAAAAGAAAGTTGCAGAATGATTAATAATCTCACTGCGTACAGAATCCTTTGTTTCGTGTAGGTACACGCTTGATGTTATATTCAAGGTTTTGTATTTGTGTCACAGACTGTTTAGACGCGGAAAACTTTGGCTTAACTCAAAAGTAATTAACTGTTAATTAAGTAATTAAATCCATTGACCTTTCAAAAGTAATTAACAATGTTTTCTATAGAGGGGATGTATGAAGGAGGGTCAATTCAGCCAACCAGTCAGTTTAATTCAAATTCAACTGAAGTATGATGTGCCAGATAAAAAACAACGCGGTGGTCAAAACAAAGTAGGTACTGCATTAGTTCAGTTCACTAAACTGCACGCACAGGAAATACTTCTCTTTTACCATGAAAGAACGTTTGAGTCTTTGTACAACTTCGGTTAATTTCGAAATTCTTCTTTCACTTTTTACAGTACCCGGAACAGAGTTGGCAAGGCTAATGTACATATGTGCTATATTAATTGACAATGTTGTTGGTAGTTATTAAAACTGTAAAGGAACAGTAATGTGATAAAGATAGACTAAACTGGTGGAGTTTAGAAGAGGTTGACCAATACTAAAATTAGAAGGTGTTCCAAAATTGAATGACAGCATTTTACTGTAATTTCTCCGAATCTTAAATAATTGAATGAATATTTTTGAAGGATTGATTAAAACAACGGGGTATTATTACGAGAGTTAACATAGTTTGGATGTTGGATGCCGGTGTGAAGACAGAAGACTAACTGCATTGAATCGTGTACAGGTTGGCTTACTTTCCCCTGGAATGAATGTGCCACA
The DNA here is from genome assembly GCA_019776165.1 of Pogonognathellus flavescens. Classification (NCBI taxonomy): domain Eukaryota; kingdom Metazoa; phylum Arthropoda; class Collembola; order Entomobryomorpha; family Tomoceridae; genus Pogonognathellus; species Pogonognathellus flavescens. The sequence goes on from JABASD010000488.1 coordinate 22,858, forward strand.
CGGAACGTCTTGTACTTACACTGCTTTCCTACTAGATATAAGCGCAAGCGTGCGTTTGTACGTGTGTAACGGGATTGTGTGGGAGAAAGAAGTACTTACTAGGATACATAAGCAAGCAGAGTATCCGAAAAACGAATAACTACAAATATTATGTGAGCATGAATCAAAATTAGAGGTCTAGGATGAATGTGTATATATCTGTATGTAGGTAGTAGGTACAGTATACAGAAACTTACTCCCGAATTATAAAATACGCAAAACCAGGTTTAAAGAATTTAAAGTTTTAAATGAAGACACGTATACGATATTGCATGCAATTTTAACCGTTTCGTTGCAACTACTTACTGTTTACTTAATGAGCTTGCTCTACTTGTTAAATATTGTAAAGAATAACAAGGATGTACACAATGTATCGTAGGTGTACTACAATCACTGTACATACAATGCAAATATCAGGAATAAAATTTTAATAAATAATTTTGTTGTTTAAAACACAGGAAGTAGGAAGCAACAGAGTACATCTAGGATAACAAACTTTACTTTCCTTTGGGAACAAAGTTTGCATAATACCTAATTAATTTTGGTAAAGCAAATAGTAATTTGAAACAAACTGTAAACTTTCTTGCCAGAAATTTCAGTTCAATTCGACAGTTACGTAAAGAAAGTCTAATTTTTTAATAACTGTGTCAGATTTGAACAAATCATCGATTAGATTTTTATTAAAACCAGTACGAGTATTGTAATATGAACTGTGATATTCGAGAATAACAGGATAAAGTCACTTTACAAACGTTGCTTTTAACAACATTTGGAGATTTCTTGTACCCTTATATAAAGTAAACATTCTGTTACAAAAACCCATTCTTTCTAAAAACTTTAAAAAGCATACGTAAATATATTACCTAATACTAATAATATTAACTTCCTGTACTAATAATAAAAAATGCACGATTTATATAGAACTCAAATAGTTACATAATACCTACTTATATTTGTACTAGGAAACGTTTTTCAATCGCTGCAGAAATAGATGACATAAGTTGTGACATTCAGAGTGTGAGTGAATGTATAGTATAGTTTCAACAGTTTCAAGGAAACCGATACTCACCTAACGGCAGAAGAGAAATTATTGTTTGCTAAAATCGAAATTGACCGATGGGTAACTACCTTTAGAATATTCTTACGTAGAACGAAGAACAACGGGAAACAATGATAATATTATAGCTAGATCTTCCGGTAAAGTAAAAGTATGAACTGATATGATATTTTGTTTTGCTGTCAGAATAGTATAGTCTCATTCAAACTTACTATGCATGGAACATTAACAGCTTAGTTCTGAGAGAGTTCGGTTTCACCGACGCGATGTTATCTTGTAATACAAACTATACGTATTAAGATTTAGGGATATGGTTTGTACACGGTTTATGTACTGTGTGTGTATATCTGTATCGCTAAGAAAGTGTTTTCGTTTGGAATTTTTTGTTATTCACCACACATAATGTTCTAGGACAACCATGGGGCTTTCACGCTATTTTGACTTCACTACGAACAAAGAACGATAAACGAGCATGGCATAACACTTGAGCTGAAGTTTACGAAGTCTGTCTCTGTCTCCACCAACTGTCTTTCATATATTTAACAGCTGAGTGTTCAGACAGAAATAATATTTCATTTTACTTCTCCTTCAGGGCAACTTTCAAACACTTGTCTACATTGTCATCTCGTTTATTTATTTTTCTGTCAACTTTTTATATCGAGGAATCTCCGAACTACGCAATCTATGTAAGTAGTACGTAAGTAGGTATATACAGCACTGCATTTCCCTATATTAGACCGTTTACATAGAAAAAAGTCTAATGTAGCAATTGTAACAAATAGGTTAGTACATTTCAAAAGTTTCTATATAATATTAGATGTTCCACTTCACTCACTCCTGCACTGTTACAGAACAAAAAGGATAGGTAAGATTAAGGGTATTTTGAGTGGTACCCACCATAATGTAGTAAACCTACCTGACAAATTAAACGTATAAACTAGACAGTTGGGATAGTTGGGTTGTTGTCCAACAAGGAATTGAAGATCAACAGTCAACTTTCATTCCCCTTTCCATGTTGTTGTAGTGCTTTTACCTGTTTCAGGATATTTGTATAAACATTACTAAGATTGACATTCTATAAAATATGCCGGAAGTTTCGTTTAGGATTCGAGTGTCGGAGGTCCTGTACATAGATAATATGCATATCATTATCATAATTGGTAAATATATAGACCTTTCCCCCTTCTGGAATTTGCACAGCTAATTTTATAAATTGAATTACACTTCTGCGTGTTTACCAATTCAAACACGAAGTAAAAAAACTTGGGCATACAATGTGACAGCTTCAGAACTAAAATAATATACTCGCGTGCTTCATTTCATAAGTACAAACAATGTATTTTTATGAAGTTCACAATCTTCACAATGTATAAACTGGTATCATTCAATGTAACCTCGGACATAAGTTTTACACGATTGAGTAAGCACGATATTATAATAATATGACATTTTATGCATTGTCCCATCTAAAGTGTATCATCTATATTTTATTGCTTTTTTCGTACCTTTTATTTTTGCATCATTACTAGATTACTCACTTCCACCTTATTCAGTAATATGAAATGTTATGATTTCGTTAAAATCATGAGTCTACTTGATCGTATCATTATAATAATATATTTTCTACAACTATGTAGTTCATTTTCCAAATCCTTTTTCTATACAATTTTGATTCCTTGAATTTTCTAAGGGTAGAAATTTGTACATCTGAAAAACCCAAGCAAAATTAATTGCAGTACAAGGGCTAACAAAATGCTACCATTACAGTCCTTCCTTCTGTTTCAGACAACTGTAGGTTAATAAGCTTCACACACTTTCAGACTATTAATTAATAGTTTCACTTTCAAAGAACTTAATATACCTAGTGTCATTTCCACTGAAACTAGAAAAAAACTTAAAAAACTCTCTCTTAGTAATTTATAATATGGTTTGAGCATTACTACGTAAAATCTAATAGTGCTGTGCTGACTGTTCGCATACATTTTCTAACTTTAATAATAACTTCATTGTGGAATAAAAAACCCACTTAAGGCAGGTTTAGCGTGTAAAATACTTCTTTCAGTCTTTCTTGAAATATTATTTGCATATAATATTATATGACTCTGCTAATATCGAATATGAAGCCGCAGCTGCATGAACACATCTTCAGCGCTTTTGCAATTTAGCTTTACATATAGATTACACAGAAATCACTATAATATAACATTGTAAATTATTTAGTTGTATGTATGATATTACTAAACTGTAAATGCCTGAACTATGATATGATAATAAGATGCAATACACTTAATCAAGTCAAACATTCCTTTATCGTCTCCCTATATTTATTTAGTAACCCATATATGTACAATGTTGAACATTCGTATTTCATACAATCGTATATCTTTACTATGGACAGCTTTTACATTATGAATATTCTTATTAGTTTGCTCTTCCCCATTACATTGTAAATTAAATTACTAAAATTATTTAAAGATGCTTCTCTCACGAGACTCATTGTAGCATGCATTACTCAAATAAATTATAATTGGATACAACACAAATAGCTTGAACCAAAATGACTTAATATTGTAAAGGCTAATAGGGTTGAGAAAATAGTGAGTTCTTATTGTCATCAAGTTAGTTCAATTCGTTAAGTTAGTTAAAATGAACTGCTAGGGCAAGTGAAAGATTGTTATTTCTACTTTCTTTACGAATTAGTTAAGTCAAGCAAATCTGCTGAATTAATGGAAGTCCTACACTGCTATTATAAACTCACTGTAAACTATATATACCTATTTAATGTACCCTATGCATATATATGTATAAAATACAATAGCTAAAAGCATGCAATCGTGTATTCCTGCCTTAGACCTTCAGTGACCTAAAATCTGTGCTAAGAACATTCACGTTTGTAAGGGAACAGATATAATATAGGTACATATTTTGACATATTATAATAATTATAATATGACAAAAGGTCGATTATGTACATTCATCAAGGCAAGGTACAGATTTTATGTAAGTTTGTTAAATATGACACGTTTCACGTACAGGAAATTACAGTTTGTAGCCTTAAGCTGTTTTCAGAATTCTATACCTACTTAATAATGTTGACGATTATGAAACTACGTACCTACATCCGTTTTCTATCTCTGGAGAATTTGAATAAAGCAAATCTGTCTCTGAGCTGTCGTAAAGATATTAATTTCGGTATGTAGTATTAATTTAATAGTATATAGGTATTGTGTTCCCAACAGAATAATATAATTTGCACATTATATGTTCTTGCAGCATAATAATACTCTACTCGGTAAGGTAACTAATTTTGCAATTCCAGCTTGCATGTTAAAGTACTACTGACTAACTCTTGAGTCTTGAAAAGGTAGACAATTCGTTGCATAGCCACAATTAACTTTTAGTAGGTAATCGGTAAGCTATATAGTAAATACTTTTTTGATTAAAACTCTGCACTCTGCACAGGCATCTGCAAAATTGCTGTGCATCAGTTTAAGATTATGATTTACTCTTTATGCATCAATATCAATGGCCCAGTTTTCGTAAAATTTTAACAGCTTAAGTATACTATAACCATACTTATAATAGGTACCTACTCAGTAACTCCTTGTGATTTGTGGCATGATGATAGTTAAATAGTTAAATTTTTTTGTGTAATTGTGAATATTGTAGGTATTTATGATTCTATTTATAACACGAAACAATATCATTCTGATGAGTTTGAATGGACATTTTAAATGTATAAAAAATAATAAATTCGTTAAAAATTTAATTTAGCATAATTTATTCGAGGAACATCGTTGAGTAGGGAGTAGGGATCCAAGAAATGCAAAGACGGAAGAAATCTAATCCCTCCTATTTTGACCTCCAGCGGCCAAACTATATGATCTATGGTCTTAGATTTCTATTCGACGATGTTCCTTGAGTAAATTTCTATAATATAAATATTCAGCAGATTCTGTAAAAACCATGCAGCTACTATGCAGTTCGTGCCATTTCCTTTAATAGCAAAATACTTTTGAATACAGACGACAGAAGCATAATGTGTTTACTACTGTTATTACCATTACCATTAACAATGTTTATGTCGGCTTAATTTCATAACACTCAAGAGGAACAGGAAGCGATTATGCAGAACATACTTAAGTAGGTATGAAGATATGCATGCAAACTTTAACGATACATGCTACTACAGCAAATGATTTGCGTATAGATATGTTTGCAATGGGAGATGTTTTCATATATATGAATAAGATTGGCGAGATGCCTGTATAAGCTTCTATCTTCCACCTTTTGTAATTTAGATAGGTTTAGGTACCTAAAAGCTTAACAATATGTTTCATTTTCGTGGGCTTCGTGAGAAATGAAACTAACTGCCCAAGGAACTGACCTCAAATTTTATCATTTGTTTCAATATTATTATCAGCGCATCTTATTAGCTTTGTCACTTGTTCGAGAAGTTTTCGTTTATATAACTCTAATGTGCTAAATAGTAGTCATCATAATTATTTATGGTGACTAAACACCATCAAGGACACGCATCCAATCCAATGCGTGCTAAACTAAACAACTCCCTGCACAACAATCATGTAAAAACTTGAACCTGGTGATGTTACTATTTTTTGTCTGTTTAGATGAGACTCAAAGAGATGAGAGTGGAAGTACACGTTTAGTACGTAGTATGAAAAACATTTCAGGTTTTATTGTTAAATGTACCATGGGCATGAGATGACTTACACAATAATACATTACATGGATACAACTACACAAGGCCAAAATCTTCATTGCGGAGATTATTATTCTAAATCATAACGCTGGCCTTACCTTAACATTATGCTGGATTACAGTCGACTTCACATCTCGTCTGGAGCACCTAAAGAATCTACGGACTCTTCAACTTCGGAAGTAAATACTCAAACTCAAACATAAGGTGTACACATTTTTGCCTTCATTTAAATTAAATAAACTCAAAATAATATTTTTTGAATAGGTAACTACGCTTGGTTTTTCCATTTACTGTTGCAACTTCATAAATACAAGACCACACGATGATTAAGCCGGTAAGTTGACTTATAAATCTAATGCAGACAAAAATAAATTCTTTCAAATCTTTATCATAGAAATGAAAGTTCTAATAGTATTCCGTCGATGTTCTGCTTTAATATAGATCTTCATTATTTTTGCTCTCTTTGCGGTTGCTGCAGCTATGCCAGCCAACATATACAACACCAATACCTACATTGCTTCGCAACAAGGAGCATACGGATACGATCAGCCAATTCAGCGACCATCAGTTGATCCTTCTGCCTACTACACTGGGGCCAATCGAGCTAAAATCGCTCGTCATCTTGCCCAGTACAACTTCTAAATATTGAGTTGCTGATTTTACTCCGTATGTGGATACATCCTTACGAATGTTTCTAATTGTTAATGTTCTCTTATCTAAACATGATCAATTTTGCTAATTAACAACTATAGTTCAAACTTATAAATACTAAACTTATATAACGTGGTGCAATTAACTGATATCTTTAACTAATATTGTTGCGTTTAATAATAAAAAATATTTGTAAATATATTCCTACTAAAGGGGGAAACCTCAACCCTGCGGTTTATTTGGGGCTGGGGTTGATGATACCCGAAAAGTGTGGGATTACTTCTTTACAAGAGTAACTTAACATTTTTACCTTGGGGTTGTGGTTGCATTCATTTTTAGTACTGTTAGGGCTGGGGTTTTAAAAATTCTTCAGCTAAAATATGGGGTAAGGTTGGGGTTGTAGAAAAAAGGTCTGAAAAAATAGCTTGGGGTTTAGAAAAGTCGACTCTACGCCCGCCTTTAGTACCTGCTTATGTATAATCTTTATTCTAATAATTAGGTTCACTTTTCGCGAAAACGAAATATTCATGCACAACCAACAGAGGATATAATAAATTATTCACATGCACATTTTTGCATAACGGCTAAAATTGTATTACAGCCATAGTAGGTATATTATGGCCGTAGTCCAAATATAGAAAGATAAAGTGCTGCATTAATCGGTCCAACAAATAAATGGCATCATACATTATACAGCAATTATTATTGTTGTTATTAATGTAGTAATCACTCACTCACAATTAGCCGCTCACGACTTATATTACGGATACGCGTGCAATAATTACATATTGCATAGTTTATAGTTCATGTCATCTTTAAATTAGAAACAAACGAAATTACATACGTAAATGGCGTACTTTTAGCATGTGAATATAAATATATATATTCTTAATGGACAATAAAATACAAGTTAACACTAATTTTTGTTGTGTAAAATCCCGGAAAGTATTAAATTATGTATAGAAGCCGAGAAGCACAGCACACTATGTATGGTTTAGTAATAAAAAAAGACTAAAGGAATGCAAAGGGTAAACCTTCACTTGGCTCTGATTTTACTGTATACACAATAACATTATACTTACCTAGCATGCATAAAAATACCCATACCGCGTTACTGACATCACACATGGGATTTATATCAAAAGAATATATTATTACATATTTAGGTACTATTGCTTGATTATTTTAACAAGCTATATAACAACTTTTAATATTGTAAACACATCATAAACCTGGTAATGCTTTTCAAAGCCCTGCGGTCTCATCGTCAGTATCAATGTCATATCATTAGTATCTCCATAATGAAGCAGAATGTTGAGTTTCCTGACTTGACTCGGCACTTAAGCAACATGAAATGAAGAATTATTATGCCAGAATATAAGCAGAATACATCCAATTTAATAATTATTACAAGGAATAATACACTATACCCCTGCCCCTATGTGTAGTTTGCGAATTTTCAGTTTGGATAAGAATATTAGGTAAGGGCAGTAGTAGTTGTCGTGTCGCTCTAAAAGATGTATGTTTTTTGTTTTCAGTAGTAGCCTGAATACGTTGCGTAAGTGGATTGAATCTGTATTCTGTATCAGTAGATGTGTAGCATCACAACGTTGAAAAATCTATTTTGGTTTAGGCAATGACTCATTCAACCGGCGAAATCGCCATATCTGGATCTATATCATGTACTTATTGGTAGTGCTTACTTTTCAGAAAATCCATTTGGGACAACACAAAAGCGTAATATCAGTTCGCTCCCAAGGACTATATAATGGTTACAATGGATTTTTGGATGAACAGGAACTTCGGGAACAATAGAAGACATGACACGAACTGAATTCCGGTACAGATAACGAGTGAATCTCGCTGAAGATCAAATGCTGGATCAGTAACATTCTGCAGAATGAAAGGAGGAAGGAAAGACAAGGTGTGTGTTAGCTTACTCTAGCGTTACTTGGCTTTGTGAATGCAGCTTTATAAAATATTTGTAGTACTTACGACCGTACCTACTTACAAATTAGGTACTTACAAGAGTACTACACTTACTTCTACTGTACTACAACCATTTTTTAATACAGCGAACTGATAAAGTTCTGTTTGTAATACGAAATTCTAGCTTTAAAATCATTTGGTTAAGCTGAGCCAACTCCTTATAACAACCACTATCAGTAAGTAGGCAGTTGTGCACCGCCCACACACTATCGGGTGATGGATATCGGAGAAGACAATAAACACCGAATTGCATGCGTTGCAGAAACAAAATATAAAATGATATCATACAGAGAGACAAAGCACGGCACGGCCGTGCACAAAGCAAAGGACAATTTGCAAAATCTTCATGCATAAACGGCAAGAAGATATTTAACAGTAACAATGTATGGATAATATCGATAAACCAAATGAAATTGGTATTACTATTTACACCTGTATTTTATATTAATCATAGATATAATATTATTGCTTTAAAAAAGTATTATAGAAGTGTTTGTATTTCATATTCTTTGCATATTCATGAAACTGAATTAAAAATAGTTAGGGATGAGATATACATCTCATTTGTAGCTGGGATGTGGGGTTGACATAGTTGACAAACATGCAATTACGCAGTATGTTATTATAAACTTGAAATAACACGAATGAATTACACTCTACTTATATTGTCTGTGAGCGCTGCATATGTATAACTTAGGGACTTTTATAATCACTTGTTACATAAATAGTGGGAGAGAAATAATGGTTTACTAAAGTATGTGTTGAGACTTACTTGAGACTTATGTTGTGATTTTGTTCCCACGCTTTTGATTTAGTATCATAACAACCTTGTTGTGAGCAAGTATCAAATTTCGTCCAGCGTCTTTGGTTTGACAGCAAAACATAACATACATAAATACATACATCACACTACCTACAACCTACTAAATGCTACTGTAAGCAAGTTTATTTGTGATATGAGCCATGATTATAAATAGTTCATGGTGTCACATTCCTAATTAAATTGGATGCATCACTATCAGTACGTATACAACAATACGTTACATATTATATCGTATACTATACGTTACAATTTGACGGACCACATTTGCTTTATTGCTTGCTTGCTTGTCTGGGAATAAAATAATCGCACCCAATTATTATTATTATTTCCCTGTTGAGCTGATCGAATTACTTAGGTAAATGTAGTTTTAGATATGAAATAGAATCAACAAGAATTATTTATTTGTCTCCACTACAGTATAATTGTTGATTGAGCTGAGAGAAAAAGTTTTCATGCGATAAAAGTCATTCTATTCCTTCACTTAATTTTTCATATATGTAGCCACAATTTATACTCATGGAACGGACACCGAAAGATTTCATAATTCAGATCCTGAGACTTCAATGTAAACGTACCTTCAATTTTGTTCCCATACATGTAGCATAAGCAAGTTATAATATTTAATTTGTATATCCATTATGAATCATGTTTATGTTTCTTCCTAAATATTTGCTTTCCGTTTGTTAATCACTATTTTTATTTTGGCCTGTCTGTGACTCTGGACCTTTGAACTGGACTGACCTTTTACTGTGTGACTTTTTACGGTCACCATACACATACCACACTAAACCACACATATTCATGGCAAAAATGCGCTAATGTTGCAAGTACAGATAATAGTACAAAGTACAACCCAAATATGTAAGAAAGAGCAGCTTTCGGAGTGTATTTTTAAAACGGAATAATGTCTTTCTCAGTAATCGCCCTACCCTATTACTTAGTAATTGGGATGGGCAATTACTTACTAAGAAGTAATTACTAATTATTGAAGCTGAATGAGTCATTCAGCTTTAGCTATATGTATGTTCAGATTTCACAGACAGACAGTAGTAATAGTAAATAGTCTAAAGTTATGATAATATGAATTCATATCATACTATTAGGTATGCAATGTAGGTATGTTCATTATTTATCGCTTAGTGCATGTATTGTCATTTGTATACACATGTACATGTGTTTAACATTACCTAGATATATTTAAAATGATTATTTTGACTACCTACTCTCTAGTATTTAATTAGTTATGTTAGAAATAAAATCTTAACATTATTTCGTTTAAAGATTCTGTTTCTTTGCTATCTTACAGTACACAAAATAGTTTGTATAACTAATTTAGCAACATCCATATGCAAGAAAACACGATTGCAGATATTATGGCTTTAGTTCGATTAGATGATAATGCAGAAATGAAAAATCGGCCACCCGTCTCATATCAAACCCGAAAATTTTCAGAAGAATTGAGTTAGCTTTCACATGGAATTGATGGAATGGCTTTATGCGACGGAATACTTTTCACGTGGTTCTTCATGGGCAGGAACAAGTTTGTGGCGCTCATATCAGAGAAAGCAGTCTGATCGACCTCGCTAAATTGTCATCTCTTCGATATTTGTAAAGTGAGATTTACTCTAAAGGAGATTTTATATGACGATGTAAGTAAAGAGGAGTTAGCGAAGCATGGATTAAATCATACCCTATGTGATAACACAATTTACAGATTAGCAATTAACATACCTAGTTATTAATTAAAAGTAAGGGCCATGTGATTTTTGTATTTTATGAGTATTTAAGTAACTAACTTCGATCTGTGTAAAATGGAGAACTAGTACATAAGAACGAATGATAAGTAATTAAATTAACCTTTACTAATAAAATGTGCCATGCATTCACAATCGTAATAATAATTCAAAGATAAAGGTGTGCTTTAAGGTGTTTGGGAATGGGAAGCCACAATAATAGTAACCTTACCAAATCTTCTTGTGTATTAAGTGTATGTGACACCTAATTATTAAAAAAATTATTATAGTTATTTGCAATTCTAAATATTAAAATAACTAATACACGTAATACTAAGTAACATTTCGTAGTGCAGAAAGGGTTCTTCTGCTATTAATGTCCTGTCGTTTGAACTTTGAAACAGTCAACAGCAACATTCATGTAAGTATTTACTTTACTGAGATTATTCTGTTATATATATAATAAATGAACACAGCTGTATAAAATCTAATTCTGTTAATTGCAAATCATATCATAGCTCATTGATTTGATAACACCTTAACATATACAAACTAAATAACACAATTATCTGACATTGAGTAAAACTTGCATCGATTGGTATGTAATATTGCATCAGTCTATGTTGTTATCAATTGCAATGTGCATGTGGATTCTACATCTGTGGAAGTAGTCATTTTATACGTGTTTGCGATTAGCAAGTTAGCAGCTTGATGTATAAACCAACTCAATATTTATAGCAACGGTTTTATTATTTCTTATTCCTCGACAAATCTGATCTGATTCATCTGATATAAACTTTGATACGTAATTCCTACGATTTACAAAGGCAATGAAATGTTCGGAACTTTGTGGAGGTTGTGCAAAAACAGTCGCTTTAAGCCAGTAACATCACTGAGCGGGAAGAACGGGTTACCAATCCAGATCCAGCAGAAAGTTATCTACAGTAAGTTATGTAACAATTTTTTTTCTTTATATTAAGATTTAACCCTATCCAACCCAAGCGATTACAAACGTTCTGTTGCTTGAGAATGCACAACTACTAAAAGTTAGTTTATTGGTATAGCTTTACACTTTTACAGTCGAGCCTTACTTAAAGACTTATGTATTCTATAATACCTAGGGATATATATTATACTTACATATAATTACTGCATGTGCATTGCATACCTTCTAGTAGCACAGCAATAATATACCGAGACTGGGAAAGAAAATCGTTGTTGCAAATTACAATAATATTATGCGTGTTAGATTAGAGTTATTTTTTACAACCCATTGACCCATGCAAGATAATACACTTTACAATCAATTTTAACTGTGATCATAATATTACCAATCAGCCGTATTAACAGAGCACAACTAAATAATTCTATCATAATTGTTACTAGATTGAAGATCTGCATCAGCAATACTATTTATGTAAAGCATTTTGGCATTTTGGGCTTTCATGGGTTAAAATAAATTGAAACATGTCCAGTTCGTTCGTTGTATAAGGTACTAGCTTCTCACATCTACTCTGACTTGTCGACTTGTGTTGTACTGTCTTGTGAATGAAAGATATCTTCTAGTTTCAGTATAGTTTAGTTTCTATTATGTAATTCATCATTCACCACATACACTAACTCTGTCATGCATTCAGCTTCAGCTATGTATGTTCAGATTTCATTTCACAGACAGACAGTAGTATAGTAAATAGTCTAAACAGTCTAAAGTGATTATATGAATTCATATCTTACTACTATTAGGTATGTAATGTAGGTATGTTCATTCTTTAGCGCTTAGTGCATGTATTGTCATTTGTATACACGTGTACATGTCTTTAGCACACACACACTACACATAAAATTGTGAGCTCTGGCAATACTTATTCGCATTACTTTTTAATTTACATTAATAAAACTATAAGTTTGTAAATCATTTTCTATATAGGGACCCAGGAACCAATAACTAAATATTTACATACATGTGTTGTTGTGTTTGGATGGGAATAATAAAATTCACCTTTAAAACATTCATTAATGCAAGCATAAGTAGGGTGCTTTGTGTAGAACAACGATTACTTTTGGCAGGAAGAGTATTATACTATATAAGCTTTGCATTTCTATCTGTACCTATATGATATATATTTATGTGTGTGCCTACAATTGAAGAGAGGGATTTTTTATTTAGCTTAAACTCTTTGTCGAAATGCTAATAAAGCTACAGGAAGCCTTGCTAATAGTACATACTGTAAGCGTTTTCTGCTGTACACATAATATTGCCCTGTATGCAACATACAGATAGAATCAAGCATTTCATAGCTGAGCTGAGGTAGCATGAAAATATATAATATTATATTGATGTAACTTAATCGTTTCCAATATGTATTAAACAATTATTAGTTTACACTTAATGATTTGCATAAGATTTCATACAAAGTAGTGACATCAGACGCAAGTAAAATTTTTGTAGAAGAGTCGCAATATTCTACTTAAACTGCCCGTGTGTATTTTATTCATATCTAACAATCAGCACATGTACATAGTCAGTACTAATCATACCACATACATTCTGAATGGTTTTAGCTTTATTTACGCTAATACACACACTAACGTAACGTATGTGCATATAATATATAGGTAAGCATCAGCACTAGGTTTGATACTCTTTCTGTCTTACTGCATGTGCATACCCGACGGAATCTGCTGTTTCCCTCGGGGATGTTTTGCAGACAAAGACATAGACATAGACAGGAAGATTAAATTGAATGAGAGGGGATATAAGGCCTGTATTATTTTAATCTGCTTTTCACTCACTGTGTGACTGTGAATGAGTTCTCTTGCCAGGTTTTCATTTCTTGTATCGTAAAGTCGGTTGGCTAGTTCTATTCCAGTTCCCTCCATAACTGAGCTGTTGTGTGTTGTAATGTAAGTGTACCTTTACATTTTATCATTTACATTATTTCATTACCTTTGGTTTGGGCATAATTTCTTCCTTCCACTTGTCACTTAACTAAAAGTAATTATTTCAGAGCATCAGTATTTTCAGTATCCATGAGAGTATTACTAAAATTACTTATGTGTAAAGAATATTCATTGTTTTATATGTCATACAACAGTATAGTAGGAGTAGGAGCAATAAAAACCAGTTTCTAGGTTTCTAGATCTAAACTAAAGACTCAAGCTAAGACAGACAAAAACAATCTCCAGAAAAGTTTGGACTATACTACAGATATAGCACTTATAGGGACTATATATCCGTATCACGTTTAAACCCCTGCAGCTCACCACTCTCATATCAGTCAGTTTTACAGGTGATATGCAGCTTAGTTTTATCTATCTCTGAAATTTGAAGCAACGGACCCTTGACCTCGACTGATTTCGACTCTACCAACCCTCAACTTCATTTAAATTCATAAGACCGTACAACAACCAAGACGAAGGCTACCTGTAAGTAAAAGAGGTAAATAGTAACTCCCTCGCTTTGTTGTATACACTTTGTATTATGTAACCGTAACCATGTAAGTAGCCTCTCTGTTCTGTGTGTGTTCATTCCGGTTTGTCTCAAGTCTACGTGCACATACCTTCGTGCGTATGTTGTAAGTAAAGTACTAGTTGCATATAGAAGTACATCTGAATGAATGGCTAAATCCCTACATAATAATATTAAATAGGGCTTAGGGGCTTACCTAAAATTCTAGAAAATAAATCGGTTCGTTCGCTGATATTTGATTCGGTTAGCTATCAGCTATAGTACAGTCTTTCCGATGTATTTGATTTGATATGAAAGTATCATAATTAGAATATCCAACCAAAGGTACCTAGTGTTGTGTCCTTGTGTCGCTCTCGCTGTGTGTCTCATTTCATTGGAGATTAATTTAGGTACTTACGGACTGGTCTCGTCTCTTTTTACTCTTTTACGCACTATTTTGACATAATTTAATTTAGGTACCAAAGGCAAAGTGTATAATCCCTTCTGTATCATTTAAATTATTACGCACTACTGCACCCATTTATAATTGCGAAAATAGGAATTAAGAATTACAGATACCAAATAAAACCATTAACTAAACCTTAGAACTTTTTGATCTATTTACAGACAATTTTAATATGTCAGCTTCGAAACCAACCACGATTGTTGTAGAGGGGAATATAGGAAGTGGGAAAACTACATTCTTGAAACGTTTCAAGCAATTTCCTGATGTAGCCGTTCTAGATGAACCAATAGCTCAGTGGAGAAATGTGCATGGTCATAATCTGCTGGTAAAACAATAATAATTTCTCAATGTATGTATTTGTAACGCGAAACAATAATTTGAGTACACTTACTGTAATTTTACGATTATTATACAGGATCTGATGTACAAAGACCCCCACAAGTGGACATTTTGCTTTCAATCCTATGTTCAGTTGACTATGTTAGACCTTCACACAAAACCTGTGCCGAAGCCAATAAAGATGATGGAAAGATCAATCTTTAGTGCCAGGTTTGTTGATTTTTTATTTTAACTATGTATGTAGTATTATTCGTACCAAGACTTTTTTTAAAGTATATGAAATGCATAAAAGTATTTATGTAAATAATCTTTCTTGTTAATAAAATAGATACTGCTTTGTGAACAATCTCAAGGAAAATGATCTCATGCAAGATGCTGAATTCACTGTATTGAATGAATGGTTTGAATTTATTAAGGAAAAAGTTCCCATGCAAGTTGATCTCATAAGTATGTCAAAATGACAAACACCATTCCGCCTGGTTTACAGCAATTTGCTTTCTCCATGTCTTAGCATTAATATTTAATGTGTAATTTTAGTTTACTTGAGAACTGATCCAGAAGTGGCATACGAGAGGATTTGTCAACGGGGACGTTCGGAGGAAAACTCGATAACTCTGGACTACCTAAAGAGCATACATACTTTGCATGAAGACTGGTTGATGGGCAATAAGTACTTTTTGCCTGCTCCGGTAACACTTTACTATATTACATGCATGAACGAATTGACTGCATTTTATCGGGATAACTAAATATTACATTGTGTTGTAGGTTCTCACCATCGATGCGAATCAAACTTTGGCGAAGTTGGAAAATGAGTACAATTTATGTGAACAACGAATCTTGAACAGATCGGCAATGGCCAACTGTCAAGGATGAACTTCAGAGAAGAAACAAATATTTGTTGTCATACGACTTGTTAATCTTTTGTGTGTACTATTAGCAATACGGGTGGTGTAATTGAATTTTATGACTTGTAGTTTTGGTTCATTTCGGAATGTGAAATGTTAAAATAATGAAGTTGAAATTTTTTAATTGTTGTGAATTTAGTGTGGACATGGAATATGATTGTAATTTAATTAGTAAGTATCTGCGTAGATAATTGTGTTTTCTATTCCATTTCTGGAGACGTTAATTTTCCAAAATGTGGAACGTTTGTACTATTTGTACAGAGATGCTCTTCTACTGTGTTTGTACAAGTTAACTGTTTCCTACAGTTCCAGCCCCAACTTTCCATCAAGCTATGTTTCGATTTTTACTTTTTCACTGATGAAAGGGTAGAAAATTGAGCCTAGTGTCTATTCTTGGTAAAAAATGACTGTATCTATTTAAATGTGAACGTTTTAGCTGTCATGATGTTTCACGTAATTTTAATACTAACAAACTTTATAACATTTAAAGGTTAAATTCAATAGTTTGTGTTATGTACATACTTATAATGATAAAATCAATGAAAATACAATTTATGTGTGTAACATATTTACTTCGCGGTAGTTTGTTCCTTCCTTATCACGGCAGTGTTTTTATGTGTTCACTTTCACTTTCGAAATAATACCAGTTTCAGCATCCAGCAATACTTGTTCACCTTTTGCAAAACAATAGTAATTAAATTACCAATTACAATTCTCTGAATGATAACATTTTGCATGCACCGAAAATATTCCAGTATGATAAGGAAATTACCACTTTTGAAGATTTTGGTTGCATTTGCTGCTGCAACTATGCAAGGCAACCCATATTCTCTTGCCACCACAGCACCTTAGAAATTAGTTCATTTTGTTATCAGATTAGTTTTTAGATGCTAGTTAATTCACAATGTTATTAAAACTTTGAAATCATACCATGTGAAATTAGACCCCCTAATTCAGTAACCACTCCGCCAAGCATTGGAAAGAACGGAGACCATGCTATATCTGTTCCATGAGTAATAAGAATATCTCCAGGTTGTAATATTTCAGATGCTTCTTCTACACTTTGGCATACTTTCGCTGTCCCTTGTACCTTCCCTGTACTCACGGGCGTGGCTTGAATGCTATCGGATATTTCCACAGGTATACTGTCATCAATCTAAACATTGTTCACGAATTCAATAATTAATTAAAAACTACCGTCTCAGTTACATATACAAAAGCTTAGATAATTTATGTTGTACACAATACATGGTGAAAATCAAGGTTTCTCAAATTCTTACCGGTTTAGGGTATCCTACAACCACTTCAGGATACTGCTTACTGTTCATGCTAGCGTAAAGTTTCTGTCTTCGCATAGCTCTATGTGGTTAAATATTATGCGTTGTACTATTTGTATTCAATTTTTTCATTATGCTTATAAAAATGCGAGCATATTTATGAATTGATTACTTACTTATAAAGAATTTTCGGGCTGCACGATTCTTTGTTTATAAGTTGACCAATCTCTGGATGGCTTAAGTAAACTAAAAGTGATGAATCTGGAAGGATTTTTTCACGCACCATCAGTTCTGCTAATCTTGCATATGCCCGTTTAAATTGATCTGTGGTCCACACTAGTAGGGATTTGGATCTTTCTCTGTTTAGTACCGCATTACGACAAGATGGTAGTAACAGTTTCAATAAACGTCTATAATACACATGATCTTTGTAATTAGAAGTTTCATTTCCAGTAAAAGAACATTTTTACTAGTACTTAAACCTACGATGGACAGACGTAGACATGATTCTTATAAAGTAACTTTTTACGCTATTTAATAATAATGGATGACAATTTTTATTCTTACTTGGTGGTGCTTGATAATGGGGTTTTGAGAGATTTTAGAAGCTCGTCATCGTTTGCGAACTTAGTTTTGGATGATGTTGCAGTCCATGCACCTTTATGGTTGACTTTATTTCGGACGATACTTTTCAATAATCCAATTAGTGGAGCTGGATTAGTTTGCCATGATTGAGTTCCTACATCCAACTGAAAAATAAAAGTAGTTTCCCTTCAAGCTTGCGAGTAAATGATTTTAAAAGCCGATCATACCCCCTACCACTACTTTATGTTAAAGAAAAATGCATGTGCCTCCAATCACTACTACGGTATAAAGCACAGAATAGCCAAACTGTTGTATACTGCTGTCAATATTTGTACCTCTCCAATAGAGCGGTGTCCATGCTTAGAGAAAAACTTATCTAATGCAGTATTAATGACATCATGCTGTTTCATCCATTGTAGGGCTTTTTGGGTGTCCGTATTTTTGTCTATGAATTCTTCAACGTTTTCACCATGATTCACAATTTTGTCAGCCAGTTCTTCCATAGCTGTTGGCATATCTGCTGATTCTACTTCCCCACAAACTGATAACAAAGTGGACTGGTCCTCGTACAATTTATGATCCCAGTCGTCCACTGTAATTATTTCGACATAATATTTTCCATATTGTATTTGTATTCAATCTTTCAAATCACCCTACTATACTTATACAGCAATTGAGTTTACCTTTTCTGTTTTCAGACAAAAATAGGAATGCAAAAATTTGAGTAATACTGCTAGTTTCGGATGCATCACTATGTAAATCCATTATCTATAACAGAACCCATAATATTATTATCTTTTATACGAATAGATAAACAATAAAATATAATAATGTACACAATTTTGTAATTCTTACTTCATATAATAAAATCATTTCCTCGTGGATTCTTTTATACAATCCGGCCATATCTTCAAAGCAATTCTTATACTCGAATCGGTATCCCCCGAATTTTTCATTCACTCTTTTCGCGACGCTTTTACTCTTGACCAAGGACTACAATCATTTAGTAATTTTACAGGACTATTAGATATGGTATAAGTGCAGATTTGTAAATGCTCTTAAAATGTACAAGTTATTTAAAACTTATACATTTATATATTCGATATTATGTGCATGTAACTGCATACGTTTTAGAACCATTGAAAGTTTTACTTACCCTAATGGCCCGAAGAAAATTTTTCAATTTACTTATCCCAGGCTCAGGCCCAAATCTTTTAAGGGCAATAGCGTGCATTTCTTCGTCAATAACTTTGTGTCCAAATAAGGAAAGGTCTACGCACACCATGGCTGGTGTGATCTCTTTGTCTACAAGACGATACAGCAAAGGAATTAGATTTAGCATCACCCTCTGCTCATGTATTCCCATACGTAGCATAACGTAAGGGTTCGGAATATCTCCTGTTCGATTATAATATCTCATCTGGATACTACAATCAAGTAGACGAGCAGTAAGGCCTGTAGCCAAGGCTTTAACTGCATGTGGCATGACTTCGCTGTAAATGTGATTAATTATTATAAATAACCACATCATTAAATGTATCCACACTCTTGCACTACTGTACAGGTGTATTTAATTAGTTTATTATTGCTTTTATCTTACCCTGTATTTGCTGTAGTGAGTCTTTCAAACTTTGTTCGAATTGGTGTGTCGAATTCATGTCTCAATTCAAAGTCCGTCCAAGCATCTAAACTTGTTACGGGACGACTTTGAAGAATATAAATTTCTCCGTTCTGTTTCAAAAAGATAAGTATACAGTCAATACAGTATCCGTTATGAATTCATGTTCATGCCATTACAATTTTATTATGTTTTCTGTGCATTGAATAAATTTTTAAGTTTCATACTTGACCGATTGCCCATTCAATGTCAACGGGTTTAAGTTGTCCGAATTTCTTTTCTATATTAAGAGCAATTTTGCCCAACTTGAGAGCAGTTTCGTCTGACAGGCAGAAAGTTGCAGAGTCCTGTTCTGTCACAGTAACTTCTTTTGTAGCTTCTCCTTGTGAATTCAGCAAAATCATGGTGTTTTTTCCTCCCAACTTTTTCGTTCCAATAGTCAACTTTTGTTCATAATTTAACATTGATTCCGCATTCGGAGATTGCCTGGATCGTAGAATTTGGAAGGTATCTGGGTCGGAGGTAGCAGAAACGACACTCTAAATTGCATCATTATCATATTTTGATCATTTATTTAATTTGATTATACTACTAGAGATAAGAATAGGAGGGAATTTTACAACAAAATAAAATGGAATTACTTCGCCTAGACCAAAGTTAGCAGTGATAATCATTTCGAATGGATTGCCTGTAAGAGGGTCAGCCGTAAACAGAACTCCAGCTGCCGTAGCGTCTACCATTTCTTGCACGACAACTCCCATAGTAGTAACACTTGGCTTACCATGATTTCTGTAACACAGCAATTGTACTTTAAAATATTCAAATGAGAGTAAGTATTAATAAATGTATATGGGCCGGGCATAGAGTAGGTAATAGAGTTTTAGTGTTAAGTATAAGACGAGACAAACATCATCATGTGAAGCTGAAGCGAAATAGACAATAAAAATATTTTAGTGTAATTGCACGTACAGTCGATAACGCACAGACTGCAGAGTAAATAGAGATGCCCAACACTCAACAACCTTTTGTGGGACATCTTTAGCACCAACTCCCAAGAAAGTATCATTTTGCCCAGCACAAGAGAGATCAGACGAATCCTCGAAAATACCAGAGGATCTCACAGCAAATCTAATATCAGTCTGATGACTTCCGAATATATTCTCCATCCATGTTTTCACCAGCGATGAAATCTTCTTCTCGGCATCACTTGACTTTATCAGATCCATAACACTGAAATTAACCACACACAAAAATGTAACTACGAGCTGCAAACTTCTTGGAATTACCTACATGCATACACGATTAATGTGCACAAGATGTACACAAGTTATTATCATTGATATTTTATTTATATATTTTATGGGTACTTTCGTCCATTTTAAAGTGCTTCTTTATATATCATACCATTTAACACAGTCGCAGTCTTTAACACCAAAACTGCGTAGAAAAGGAGCTAAATATGAGATAAAGCGTTGGCATATGTAAACACAAATACCCCCTTAAGAGGAATAGGAGAATAGGACAAATACTACAGTATAATATGCTATGGACAGGTATAGTAGCATAAGATAGTTCAGTAGTTCTAGTTAGTGTAGTAAAATATAAACATTGCTATGTTTTCAACAGTACAGTAATAAACTGTGGTGAATCAGTGTAACTGTAGTATTGTAATGTATTGTACGATTCGGTAATAAAGTGTCAAAAGTTCTTGTGTGTTATTTGTGAGATGTCGTGTGAATTTCATGCGTAATGTAAACTAGTTAGAATTGTTGTAAGATTACTTATGTACATAGAATAGATAGTATACCATGACTCTTTGACAAGTACATTTGACAGTGTGTTAGTTAGGTATGTAGTTTACTATTTATTGTAGGCGTTTGTACTAGGTGCTATATAGAGAAACGAAATTCATACAAACTCAAAATGCCCCGTTGTGGATTATTGTCGGCAAACCACT
The DNA here is from genome assembly GCA_019776165.1 of Pogonognathellus flavescens. Classification (NCBI taxonomy): domain Eukaryota; kingdom Metazoa; phylum Arthropoda; class Collembola; order Entomobryomorpha; family Tomoceridae; genus Pogonognathellus; species Pogonognathellus flavescens. The sequence continues at coordinate 44,471 of JABASD010000488.1, forward strand.
CAGATTTACTAATGTAGCTACTTTTTTCTCATTTTACCAGATAGTATTGTATTAAAACTTCCAGTGATCGATAAATTGTTAATTGTTAAGTACCTAAGCATAATAATTTGTGTCTTTATGTGTGAAAATCTTTTGAGTTCGTAACAAATAGTAGCAGCGACTTATTCAGGTATTCATGTAAAATTAATTAGAGGAATAGGTAGGTTAGGTAGTAGGTATACGATAATATACGGTATACGTAAAATGGTATAAATAATTACAATTACGAGTATATGAAACAGATGTACTTGTACTTACTCGGTGCATGTTTCTTCCAGATTTCTATCGTGATCATTAAATAAAGCCGATATTTTGGACACGTTTAAGGATTTACGAAACAGTTCTGTGGTAACACAAAATCCTTTCGCAGTTTCAAACTGGGGAACAATAAAAACTGAATATCATACTACACCCATTGTGTGAAAGTTACAATAAATTCAAAGATTTACTAAATATTAATACTTATAACTTTAATAAATCATTTTGTAATTACTTCTGTAGATGATTTTCCAAGTGTAGCCAATTGGGCTAACGAGGAGCCTTTGCCACCAACGAGTGAGGCAACCAAACATTTCTCAGAGTCTAAAGCAACTATATCGTTGTCTGAGTTTGTTTCCATTAAAGATGAGTAAAATTTTGATGAACGCACGTTCATATGCGAGTTCGCACACAAACCCTGTTCGAGGTTGTTCTCCTTACAATCAGGAACCAAGCTGTTCGATTTCCTTAGAAGAATACCTCTTCCATTCTCTCCATTAATGGTTAGTTTCAAGAGTACTACATCAAAGTTACGGAAAATTGTGTGTTCTACAGCTGGCCAGATTTCAACTCGATGGGACATTTTCTCATCTGAAATTTTGTATGAATAGCAATGACAAATAGGTTTTAACAGGAGCAGAAAGTTTTTTCAGAAAAACATCCTTCTAAGGAAGGTGTATATATAAAGTCTAGATTCTACACTGGCGAAGCTCACCGTTAAATGAAAAAAACTTTGGTAAAGTATTGTCCTGGAAGAATTGCTCCGCTTGTCCTTCCACCAGTACAATGGAATTAGTAGCTAAGGAAGGCTCCATTGTGCAGCCACCAGTCCAACCGTCTAAAAATAGTCAATCAAAATTCTGCAAGCTCATACAAGTAATTATGAAAGTATCAGGTGTCAATAAATAATTTTCTTCACTTATCTCATTGTTACTTCTGTATTTTATATGCCTGAGGACAAATACTTATTTACACATCTGAGAAATCTAAAAAACTTTCTTTTGTACTAAAAACAATTTGCTTCGCTATGTGAGATCAGGTGGATTACCTACCAATACTATCTAAACCAACTTTGCATACGTTTTTGATAGACTACCTAGGCCTAATACAGCCGTCTGCGTCTGTGTACTACTACCTACTTATTTACTGATTTGTTTGATAGCAGTATTCATGTAATAGTTTACAAAAAGATTACATAAGTACAAGCAATTTACAAATATTTGTGCATTGTAACTTATTAAGAAAGCTGTAAATAATGCATAATTTGTAAACTGATTATAACCACATGTTCAATCGCTCGATCGTTTGTGTATGATTTAGTTTGTATCTGTGATACAGTAGAGTATAAAAACGTATATACGATATGATATTAATCACAATATATATCAACAACAATTATTATTGAACTGTAACAGTAATTAAATTCATAGTATCAATAGTGTATACTTTTTAGTAAGTACATTGCAAGTGACACGTCCATGCAGGTAAGCTTAAAGTGTGCAATTTTGTCTGTGGATGTACAATAATGTACATTATGTGCTTCATTAAAAAACTCGCAATCTGACTAATAAAAAGATACAAGCTAAATACTTTACTAACAATACGTGATACCTACTTTATTAGGTATCATTATACAGTATACGCGTACTTTGCTCTCGAGGTGTACTTGACTCAAGCTTAATTGCATGAAGCATGTTGAACATATATTGCAGATTAACAATACATTCCTAACATTGTAATTATAGTAAATAAAATTCATGAACACGGTAATAAAAAAAATTGACTGATATGATGAATTGTGTATTTCATTCATACGTGGTGCATTGGTAAGTTAATTAAGGTGTATAATTATAATTATAAGGCAATAAAGCAATAAACAAGAGGCAAAACTGTAAATGATGGATTTAATTAAATTATACTCTGTAAAGGTCGTTTATATACGAATTCCATAGTACATTATGCCCTGAATTCACCATTTTTACTACCAAAAAATAAGGAAAACATTTTCATCAACTTACCTTTTAATCCGGTAAGTCGAAAAAAATTTCCATCACTTTCACACATTCCGAAAAGTTCTATGTGTTGGTCAGACTTTGTCAGTGTCTTCTTAGAACTTGCCACTGTCTGACTAAGGATGTTCCGAACTCGAAATCCATAAAGGTACAATGGAGTACATTCAACATTATCGAGCTTTACAATACCGTTATAAGTCCCACATTGGTAAAACCCTTTCGGTAGAATTTTTCTGTAATAGAATCGCATAAATAGGAAATGAAACAACCTAAATTATACAGGCCATGATACTCATTTTCATATACCAGGGTAATATTGCTTAGAATACACCCTCAAATTAGGAAAGTTAAGTGAGATTCTATAAAGAAATGAAAGTTTGTGAAGGCTAAAAATACAAAATATTAACAAAAACAAATACTGATATGATGCATGCAACCTTATGGGTTTATTAGTACTAAACCTGGACGCAAAACATTCTTAAACTTACGGTAATTGAGTAAAACTTTCCCCGAAAGCTCCTTGTCCCGTAACATATTCTGTTAACATACTTAAATTGGCATCCTTCATGTTGTCCCATGGATAATCCGTTGCCTTCCATCTGAAACGAATTATTTGGAAACCCAAACATAAAAACGTATGAAATGTATTGTGTGTATAAAACTTATTATTCGCTACAAACTCACAATACATTGATGACAGCATGGACCATATCTCCGTTCTCAGATTTGTTCCTACAATTCAAATTCAATAATTGATTTTATCATTAATTATCAAATCATGAATAATTAAAACATTGTGCACAACCTGCCATAATGTAGTGTTATAAATTATCAGGCTTGACACTTACTGAAGCACGCCGTTATACCAAAGTCTCCAAGACCTCATAGCCTCATTCACCTCAAGCTTAAAATTTCCAATACTAAATTCAGTATCATTTGCGCAATTTCCTTCAATTGTTGCTGTGAAAGAATTTAAAAAGTAATTCAACATCACAGAATACAGAATTTTTTTCTAAAAGTCCAGCAACAATTTTAACTAAGAATATAGCTTACCTTTGTATTCGTTTCCATTAATTTTCATACAAATATCAACTTTTGCATAGTTAAGCATCCCCCGTGCCATTTTAAGCACAAGACAATTTCCGTCATTATCTATGCCGTAAAACAACAGTTGGTCCGAATCCTGTCATCAACGACGCATTTGAAATCAAATGGGAAATTTGTAAATATTTCTGTGTGATATATATACAGATGCGTAGCAAAGGGCATATGAATACCTGACTGTTGGTAATATCCTTTGGTTTTTCAGCATCACAATCTGCTTTTGTTGCAAATACACCAGTGTCATCAATGCATTTCGGGCTTGTAGGGTTGTAGATACTAAATTGTGTTTCCAATTTATTCCTCCAGTTTGACAACGCAAGTCGTATCAATTTCGCCTTAAATGCTATATATAAATTTTTTTTTGTTTTATGTAAGTAAATACGTAAAGTTTCACCAAGGTACTATACATAGTATACTTTTCATTAACATTCTATTACATATCTAGTATATATTTTTCTTGCATGTACATGGGTTTAAATAGTAAACAAAGATTATTACTTACGTTTGGGATAAATATCACTTGAGATTTTGAAAGCCACTAGAACAGCCACTAACAAAGAGCTTAAAGCGTAGCCTATAAGTTCAAAAAACATGACGGCTAAATGTTTGTGGTTTGTATTGTTTTAAGACTTGATGAAAAATGGAAGTAATAGCATAAATTCCTGAGCAACTGAAACTATATAAAGACAAAATTTTTGAACTCAGTATCTTTGCTGGACAACTGTGTGCACAGCTGCTGAGACCAATTGACACATGCAACTGAACTTGAAGTATTTTAAAACAAAGTGATAAGCTGATAAATATTATAATATAAGTAAAGTTGCATACTTTATGTGTGAAACACTTGCTCGTGTATCTATGTAGAGTACATAGTACAATAGTACATACTACACACGCATACCTAAAAAAGAGATGCTTTACAAGGTCAGCTACATTACATAAACGTCCCTGTCCCATGCATGTGTTTAGCTGCACACTGTACGTATGCCTACATATTAAAAAGTGCTGCTAAATTCATACAATACATTTCTATTAGGCTGTCCAGTTCAAAGATGTGTATTACGTAACTATATACTATACCCATTTTTTAATGTGTCCACTCAGGAACACATTAAATTTGTTCTCTGTACTTTGCATTTGCTGACCATTGTGACCATTAGGATTAGTATTGTTGAACAGTTTATTGCAAACCAATTATTGTCATCAAATTTATAATCTCAGAATAGGTTATTGTGTGTAATAAGATTTTATATAACTTGGGTGCAATGTTCATATCTCTATTAGCTAGAGTATTTTCTTGTTTAAATGTAAAAGGATAAGTTGGTTTAAACCATAACATTGGTTTGTATAGTACAAAACTCATTTTTGCTTGATTTGATTATTAATAAACTCCCATATCGAACAGAGTACAGAGTACAAACTAAAAACTATCTTATTTTACCATCATCAGAATAAGAATCATCCAATCATCACATTGGGCACAAAAAGGTATACAATTTTTGTTACATGATAAATGAGTCATTCAAGTTATGTTATTGTTCGTAAATGTCCATTTTATTTTATTTTAAAACCTTTCATGTGTAGATACAATATAGTAGATGCTGGATACTACCTTATTTCTTGACGAGGGTAAATTAAGTACCTGCTACAATGCAAAATGCAAGCAAAAATGTTGTTACAAAATCTTCTTTAAAATTATAGCTTTGTATATACAGCATAGAGTATAGACGTGACAAACAAAGCTTCAAATCAACCTTGACGCGAGCATAATACATTATGTGCATTGTATTACTTTAAGTACTCTAATCATTCTTACTCTTAGTTGTAGATGCATTGTTTGTGTGATATTTACTTATTCATGCTTATGAATTATGCAATATAAATGAATATAAGTTGTCTAGTCTGAAGTCTGACTGCAAAATGCTTACTGTTTGTAAGACTATATAGAATTTTCAATTCTACTGTGTATACTGCATACAATCTATTAGGTGCGTATTTGATAATCAGAATAATCACAGGAATTGAGTAAAATGAACCTATTCCATTCCATATTGCAGTCATATACTGATTATATTATGATATATACATGCATTGTTTTCTACATTTAAGTACACATAATATTATATAATATAATATATTATCTGTGATAATATTATGATTTATATATTTATATTATTGTAATATATCCTACATCCTAGAACAAACAATGAACAAAACTGAAAATATATTTGCACATACAGATAACAGCTAAACATTATGCCTCATTATGTCTCTTGTAGTACCGGCTATAATCACTTAACTCTACACTGTATAATCGCATAATTAAAGTTGTCATTGTCAATAATGTACCGAAGAACCGGAAAACTCATGAAAAATGCAACCATCAGCAGTCTTAGTCTTCCTTAACATATTTACTTTTACTTCATCATCCTAATTATCATTATTTTAAATTATACGATTGTTATAGCTTATTGTTAGATTTCAGAATCACTTTCCTGAAAGCATGGACTTATATGGGAAATACTTTTGATATTACTACAAAAAGAGAGAATAATTTCATTTCTTATGAAACCCTACTGAACTATGCTGGAGGCATGTCTGTTTTTATTAACTTTGAAATAAAAGTTCTCATCTCAAATGAAATCTCACTTTCTCATTAAAATTCGCCGTCTCATTGTCTCATCCTCATCTTCTAACACCCAAACCCTCTTGCACTGTGGCGACTGTGGCATTGCATTTGTCTGAAATCGTCTCATACCGAAACAACATGCTAATGCAGCGTATAGTTGTCTCACAATAATAAATAGTGGTATTTTGGTGATGAGATAATCATAAATGAATTGGTATAAACTCGAGATACATTTGGTTGAAGTGGCACCCAAGCGACATGGAACGGATGGGAAGATCTACTAGGAAAACGTGAAATTGAGCTTGTTAACGGCCAGAGAGCTATGAATGTTGCTGAAAGTCTATTTCCGAGTTTTGTGAGTTGCAGCGAGTCGACGAGTGCAGGGCCGTGCCTTGCGAATGAATGGGGTGATTTGGAGATTGCGGCTGATTGCGTTGCGTGTTTGTTTTGCGCGATTTGTGTGAGTCAGGGGTAGTTGAACTTCCAATTGCTACGGCCTTTGCGAGCCAAATAAGAAAAAGCAGGTGAATTCTATGGGCTAGAGGCTAAGTACAAAAATATTTTCCTTCATTCTTTCATTCTTCTGTCATATTCTGTTGCGGTTGTTGTGCCGTCACAGTTCTGGTGCCGTCGCCTTCGTTCAAAGTTGAAAGTTTTAACACTTTTGACTTGTCAACATTTAATTCATTGTCAACAATAATCCACAACTTGTTCTTCCGTCGGAAATCTTCTCGTCTTTACTCTTGGTAAGTTACTTCTGTCGTTTGTAATATTTACAATTTTGAATTACTGGTTTGTTTCATAATTTTTTGCGTATTACTTTCCTATAAAAACTTATCTTTCGTTGATCAGTTGGTTTATTATTATTTTGTTAGCTCGGTCAGTCCCGGTAAATGTACTTTAATTATAATGTAATGTCGCAGCTGCGGTAAATAATAACGACTATGACATTCTGTCTCTATCAAAAAAAGTTCAGCTTTGAAGAATGGCAGATTTGGCATACAGTTGCGGTTTGTAGTATTGTGCGATAAGTTTTTAGAATTTAAGCTAAGAAATTAGCGAAATTTGTTTTATGGATGTAGCAATTCACCTTTGGTAAATAATCATTAAAATGCATTAGTATGGTCAGGTCATGTCTCATGTTTGACTTTAAAATGAAAGTTTTTAGCATAATAATTTTTGGCCGTTGCAGTTTGCGGCGACCATCCTCAAACTGCTATCAGTCAGTCACAGTTTCATCGCATGCACTTTGTGCAGACTTGTTAACTTTAGGGTTAACTAGGATTAGGATGGAATAGTGATAAAGTTGAAGTTACCTGCTGGGCTGATATTTTATTCACAGGATTTGCTTTGCTACATATAATATTATATGCAAAGTATAAAAATAATGTACCTAATTATACGTACAGAGTTCTTATCACTTTTACTATGTGAATTGTGTGATGTATATAAACATAGTGAAAGTGGTTAATGCTTAAGAAGCAAATTGTAAACAAAAATAACGTCTACATGATCACGTCGAGCTTACATTGCATTGGCCATGTATACAAATATTTACTAAGTATACGCAAACGGTCACTACCGTAAGTTGCAATTATGAGTCACCCATGTGCAATAGTCCGCTACTGACAATGAATGAGAGATGAGTAAGCTGGTCAACTCCAAAATTCACTACATAAAGGAAGTGAATCATTCAACTTGAACCAATTAATAATACTTGCGTAATTATGGAATATGGAACCACAGTACCAGTCATACTGATCTGATGAGTATATTCAATTATGGCATGACAATTCAATTATATAAATATGATTTGTACAACAATTGTATTAGTAGTTCTTTGCTTTGCAGTTCACAGTCAAGTTCTACAATAGTATAAATTAAAAAGTAAACATTCTTCATGATTCTTCGTAACTGTAAAAGCAATAACAATATATAATATCAAATTACAATTTCATTTGGACAATCCATTAATATTTGTGATTTATTTTTCAGATCAAACTATCCGGCTTAATTATGGCTGTAAATGTTTACGCTACTAATGTGACGTCGGATAACCTGAGCCGGCATGACATGTTAGCATGGGTTAACAGTTGTCTGGCATCGAACTTTTGTAAGATCGAAGAGTTATGTTCAGGCGCTGCTTATTGTCAATTCATGGATATGCTGTTTCCTGGTAAGTAGGGTCTTTCCCGGTATGAAATATAAGTTTTTCTAATTTTTCTTATAACCGAAGAATTAAAAAAGTCTTGGACTTTTGTCATATGTAATGAAATGCCGCACTGCATGCTTAAGTCAGGCATAGATTGTTTTACTTTCGCTCTAGAGATAAAAAATTAATTTCTATCATTTCATTGTTTTTATAGGAAGTGTACAGCTGAAGAAAGTTAAATTTACGACCAAGTTGGAACATGAATTTATCCAGAATTTTAAAGTTCTCCAAGCTGGATTTAAACGAATGGAAGTTGAAAAGGTAAATTTTTTGTAAATTAATTTGTAAATTAATTGAATTACATGAATTTGTGAATTTGTAAATTGATTGGTTAATAAAGCTAACCCAAATAATACAATTTATATTATCTTTTACGTTAATTTTTAGGTGATTCCTGTGGACAAATTAGTAAAGGGGCGATTTCAAGATAATTTTGAGTTTGTACAGTGGTTTAAAAAGTTTTTTGACGCCAATTACAAAGGAGATCCTTACGACGCTCTGGAAGCTAGAGGTGGAGTTCATCTTGGATCACCAGGAATAGCTGGAAAACCCATGCATCGAGTTGCTCCATCCTCTACATCACAAATAGCATCCCGAACTAAGCCTAATCCGCCAATTGGTAATGCAAAAATAGTATTAATAGCTAACTAATAATTAGTTATTATTACCAATCTCTTATATTATTTGTTTGATTATTAAAATGAAACCTGTTTTGTAATTAGGACGAAATTCTAACATGAATTCAGGTGTAGGAATGGTACGACCACAACCATCTGCTGTAAGAACATCTCCCAGCAACATTATGAATCGAACCCCTATGGACAGCTCTCAAGTTGAAATTTTAAGCGCTCAGGTAATTAAATGCTTCTCTATCCCCTACCCTTAAATGAAAAGGAATTGTTTTTAAAGTATACGGATTTTTTACCGACTAATGTTTATGGTAAAAGGAGAGTAACGAAAATAATACTACAACAACTTTTCTGATCACACTAATCAATGAGTTTTATTACTTAATCAATATTAGATATCTGATTTCCTATAATGAGTTTGTATGAGTTCTTAATAAATACGGAGTACATTATTCACAAGGTTAGGTTAGGTATTATATTATTTTTTTAATCAACATTTGTTTATTTTATTTTGTGTTGCAGTTGGCCGAAACCAAATTGAACTTGGAAGGGTTAGAAAAGGAAAGGGATTTTTATTTTGGAAAATTGAGAGATATAGAAGTTTACTGCCAAGAGCAGGACGGAGTTGAATCTAACCCAGTGCTTCAGAAAATATTGGACATCCTCTACCAAACTGAGGTAGGCATAGTAAGAGCTAATACTGATTTTGTTTGGGGATTTGTGCAATTTATATAAACGGTTTACAATTGAATTTGGTTTGACATTGACAGGATGGTTTTGCTGCTCCGGAAGATGAGGCCGTGAATCCACCGAATGGAGAGGAAGAACTTGAAGAGTACTAAATCATCCGAACATTTTAGACTAAATTCAACAAAACATAAAAACCAATTACCATCAACTAATCTACATAATCTAAGGTTTATTGTCCACCCGTTGGATAGCACCGTGCTAAAATGAAACATTTTGTAAACCAAACATATTTTAATTTTTAATATCACTATTATAAGTAATATGAATGAGTATTTGTAAGCCTACTGCGATAGTCAAAAATTGCATGTGTGAAGCCTGAGATTAATCTATACAACAATATTATACTTACAGTAAGTATTAGAATCGCAGTAAATAGTCAAAATTTTAGTTAATATTTCTCGTTAATTTATTCATCGCTAAAAACTTTTGTTTACTATCCAAACATTTTTGCTAATTATTTGCTATGCTCCATTATATTATATTAAATATAATCTTACACTAGTAATATTCTATCTTGGCTGAAGGAGCTGTTGAAAGAAGAGTGTTTTGCTATGTGCAATTAAAAGCAAAAATTATTTTTGGCGACGAAGAGTTATACGAATTTCAATACTAGGATATAAAATGCATTTTACATTTGACTCATATTTACATTGAAACATTTTTTGTATTTCTAGCTAATATCAAAACAATTAATACGCATTGCAATGTAATGTAGCCGTAGTATCAAAAACTTCGACTATTCAAACCTGCAAGCCACTTGACTGAGAATAACCTCAAGTCTACACTTACATTACAATTAGCAAGTTGCTGTTAAATAGCGTACAATCAATTTACTGCTACTAAAATCCATAAAGGGTAACTTCCATACAGATCTTAATGTCACGAAACCAAACTGACACTAATATTAAAATGGGTGAAATAATGTAAGTTTACTTGAGTTGTAGTTGGAAAGTAAACGTGTTACTGCGAATGAGATGATTCGCCACTGATAAGGTGAATTACGTTATGATGGTGAAGTACTATCAGTACTATGAATGTTGTTACATGGAATTAATTTGTTGAAATGTTTGAGCAAATGTAAAACATGCAATAAGGTACTAATTATGTAAAAGAATAATAACCTTGTATTGTTATATTTAATATACTTACATTATTAAGAATGTTGAGTAATCGGAGTATCGGAGGAAGACGTAAAAATGTTACTGCCTGAGCTAATGGCTGATATTCTTTATATAAATAGTCTCCTACGTCAAAGGGTAATTGTGTTTTATGTAGAGCAATGACATATTAAACAATTGCACGCTGTTGGCCGTTTCTAACTCAATTATTAAGTCTACCAATTAAATCAAATAAAAGTCTAAAACCAAAATAAATGTAACTTAACGAACTTAATGAGCACGAGCATGTAAATGTTTATTGTCACACTACCAGTAGCAATAAAATTAGCCATTTCATATTTTACATCATAACATCATGACTTATACTTTAATTACATAAAAATAAATTCTGCGTCAGCAATTCTGGTTGCAGAGATATGTGTCATAGGCAGATTTAAAAAAAATTGAATCGAATAATATTTACTGCAAAAAATGTTTCCTTTCCTAAATATGTTAGTACTATTACTACATAATGAAAGTGATAAAAGTGAGGCTAGGCTAATTTAATTAACCTACTGCATGGTTATTTATGACGATATTATCATAATATTCGAATTTTGTTTTATTAACATTGGTTGGTATAATAATGTACATCCTTGTGACCGTGGTCAAATGATCATTTTGGAACCTTAATAATATTTTGTGATTTTGAACTAGTAAACTACTTCATCTTTTAATTCCGCAGTCTAATCTACACTGTACTAAAACGTACAGGCGGTACAGGTCATGTAAGAAGATAAAGATTACGAATTGAGGAAAGGAATGTTATCATAGTTAGAGTTTTGACTGCTTGTACATTTCCTTAACTTTGAACACAAACTTGTGAACATCATCATAATGATCTGATAAATCTGATCTGACTCTATCCATATAATTTGCGAGCAATGGTCGTCCCTCTCGAACATCATAACCAGCCATACCTATATTCAGCAATAAAAAAGATCATGTTACCAAATTGAGTAAAACAGATATTATGGTTCACATAAGTTGATATGATAAATAATTGAGCTTTACCAGGTTGCTCTAGCTCAGTAACCGCTAATAAATCTGCAATTGTCAATTGTTTTCCAGCCATGTAAGGATTTTCCTTCAACCAAATGGTTTCCATTATTTCCAAAACGTTTTCTAACCCTGCTGTGAAGAAGCTAACCCGGTTTTCATTCACCGGTTGTCCGGTCATTCTAGGAATTATCACTTTGGTTTGAAAATACATGGATCCATAAGTTCTCAAATTCATATGCTGCCAAGCCATGTACTCATCAACTCGGGCTTGCTTTTGCGAATCCTTTGGATACCAATGCTCCTTGATGGGGAATGTTCGACACAGGTAGCGAAGAATAGCGACACTGAAACATTATAACTTGTTAGTTGGATTTCGTACTAATTTTTGACAATGTAATAAACTTTTACCATAATGTATCGCATAATAGATAATATGTAATTTAACCTCTCTGTTAGGACGAAACCATCGTGGTCAATGACAGGAACCCTCTTGAACGGGTTAATTTTCTCAAACGCTTCACCGTGATGTTCCACTGTATGGAAATCAATTTGAATAACACATTATTACAATTGCATATTATGGTGCGATAAGAATTATGTACATATTCCTATTGGGTTATTTGGGGTCTGAATTGAATTAATTATTTAATTCAACCATCGAATATATTTTATCAACACTTTTGTCCGACACCGGAAAACACAAAAAGTGCTACAGATACTAGGCCTCAAAACATTAATTAATTGTTAAGAATAACTAAATCTTCGCCCATCTATCATAAAAATATTTATAAACTATTTTACAGAGAAATAGAGCAATGCCATACTTTTTCGAAGGGCAACAGCTACCTCTTGACACGGAATTGAGTTTGCACGCACAAAAAGCATTAGAGCTCTACAAGGCTGGCTCATTGCATCGATATAAAGTTTTAGACTCATCTTAACTGGAAAAACAAAAAATCAAAACACATATCATAGATATTGTAATACACACAATATTATTTCAAAATTGATACAAGGGCCTTGGGTAATGAAACCCAAACGGTACATATTATACGCATAATAGCTTACAGAAAACCAATCAACAGGTATATCACAGTCCGAGAAATTAGAGGAAAGGTAATAAAGCTGGAAGAATGAAGTCCTTCTAACTGATTTTTGAGACTCCCGTCCTGCATTCAAAATGTTGAAATTATTCATTACTAAAATAATAAAGCAGAGTTGATGTAACAGCTGATTTATTTCTATGTTTGAAACGAAATTAGCGAGAATCGAATAAAAATAGTTTTTGACTTGTAAAATGCAGCTTACGTTTTTTCCAAATCCAGTGATGCGGCCAAATTGAAGCAGAACTTCTTATAATGCTACCGAAAATGTGAATAAGTTTTGTATTGTTTGTTTGCGTATGTATATACATGAAACATGAGTAAATACTACAAGTGCAGTGCATAATGTCCTTCTATTACATAACACCGCGTCGGCTGTCCGTCCTTGATTTATAACTCGAGAAATTGATGACCTTCAATCAAACTTCATTCAACATATCATAACAGCAGTTATCAGCGACAATATCATTCACACCTCCATAATATTAAGTAACAAAAATGTAATAAAATTAATTTAACGATTGATCAAACCTCATTACTTTAAGCTAAATTAAATGAAAAAATAACCGAATGAAAATAAGTCACAATGCCCCAATCCAGATTCTTGGCATTTGGCATACTGAACTCACATTCTCTCTCGCACACATCAAAAATAATATTACGGATGGTACCGATGGTACCATAAACGTTTTTACAGCAAAAATGAAAGATAGTAGTAGTAGTATCGATATGTATGTAGTGTATGAAACCGTGCTTTATGGGCATATGGCATATTATATATAAATTCTGTGGGTAATTCTAAGTACAGTTTTTAACTCCTAAGAAATTAAGAATTAGGTAGTAATTTACGATTCCAACACCTGTTTTAAAGATAGTGTAAGCAATAATAACACGATTTGATAGGTTGATTCGATTAACGATTGCGATGTTGTAGCAAATAATATTTTTTATTTAAACAATTTAACATATCCATTTAACTTGAGTAAAAGTATGAAACTGAATACATGTAATAATATTATGTTTATTATGTTGTATTCTGAAAAATTATGCTAATGTTTCTGAACCATAGTATGATACAGTCAATATAGCAATAATATTATAAGTAATTCATTGTATATAAATGTAGGGTAAAACTGCACGGTAATCTAATTATAAGCTAAAATTGTGTTCCTATTAGTTTTATCGTGTGTAATTACGTAGAAATTGAGATACCTTTGTATCGAATCTCAACTGTGCTACTAACCTGAACCGCTTGATATTGCATTAAGTCGAATATCATAAAGTTCAACAAGCCCTTCGTGTTTGGCAAGTGTAAACCGGTAGTCTTGCTCAGTTGGAGGAGGACTTAATCTTAAGATTGGGCCGACCACTGTAAAAAAAATGCAAACATTAGTAGAGTTCGTTCGTGTGCATAATAATTTAAGAGAATTGTATTGCGAATTTGAGAATATTCTTATTATCTATTATCTATAAAGTAAAGGTCACTTACAAGCAGTGGAACAAAATCCATCAGGCAACTCGGCAGCTAAATCATCCTCTGGTTCATCACTGATTATTTCTTCAATTCCTATAGATTCAATACCCTTGTCATCAGCATCCGCGACCACTCTGGTAAGATCTGATTCATTTACGGTAATAAGATCTGAATGCTGGACAGCTGCTTCACTAATATCGTCGTCTACTTTAAATCTTTTAGATTCAGATTCATCTTTATCCTGCTGCTGCCGTTTTGCTGTTTGTCTACGTGTAGATATTATGGGAGTTGATAATTCTGTTTCCTTTTCTTTGCTGATTCCTCTCCTCGGAGAACTTGATTCAATTTGAGGTACGTTGGCTCTCCCCGGTGAACTTCGTGTTGATCTGGTGGTACGTGTCGAAACTCCTGCTGTTTCTGTTTCTTCTATTGACTTCGGCTCTTCAGATTCCGCTAACAGAGTTTCTGTTATAACTTCTGTTTCTAATTGTTCTGCGGATTTGCTTTTCCTTTCTTCTAACCATTGCATATAGTTGTTCGGAAAATCTACTATGACATTAGGAGCCTCTAATTCTGGATTAACTAAATATGCATAAATCGGTTCTTTTCCAGCCTTCATATGAATCTTATAATTTGTTGTTTCGCCAGCCTGTTAAATAGAGAATTTTCATTTGGGTTAATTAGTAATTTAATTATAAAGCATTAAAGCAGATTTAGTTTAAGATGCAAAAATAGACGAAAATTATAAAAGTACCAAATACTGATGCTGATGTCAGATATTTTGGTTCAAGGACTATAACGTATATAATTAGATTAGCAGAACACACAATAATAATAATATTATACCTTTTCTCCAGCAGGGAAGTCCATTTGCGTGTCTTTGGGAATTTTAAGTCCAAGTATTGTTTGTTCTGCAAATGAATCACATATATCTTCTTGACGAACATATGCGTATCTCATGTTACTAGGTTCTTCAGTTATGTTTTTTAAGCTTTGCTCAAGCCACTGCAATTAAAACCCACTTTTAGACAATATCAAGCAACAACAGTATCGTATTATATTCAAAATGTTTAACATAGTCTACCATATAATAATAATAATAGTCTGTTATCCTGTTCAATTAACCCATCACCCACCTAAGATTAATTCATCATTACAATTACAAAATTCGTCACTTTTTCTTACCTGTCTATGTTTGTCCATGTCTTTTTCAATGTGGTCCAATCGTCGAACTTCTTCCTTTAGCCTTTCTACTCTTGCGACGAATTCTTCCGTATTTGTACCCGGGCTGGCTCCTCTGTAACGAACATTATTCGAAGTAAATTATTAGTACATAATTAGAACAGCAATGTTTAATATTAAATATGCAGCAAATAACTCACTTCCATTGAATTGCATTTTTAGTTTTCTTCTCAATTAGCCCAATTCCTTCTAGTACATTTGTGATGTCATAAATCCTTCGCTTCTGTCTTACAGCGAGAATATCTGCCGCCTAGGGAAAAGAAATCCATTAGTAGTTTTGCATTGAGATTTTATCAAGCTAGCATAAGAATTATCGAAAATTTTAGGTTATTTATTATCGGGTTAAGAAATATTTGGAAATAAAAACAGCATTTTTAATTACCTCTTTAAGATCCAATACACCGTCCTTTGCCTTCTGGAGTAGAGTAACAAATCTCGTTGTTAACAAACCTAAGGATTTCTCATATCGACTACCGGGGGTATTTGCATTAGAAATGTCGGCCATTTTAACCATTTCTTTCGTCAAGTACGTTCGGAAATATTCTAAAAATAATGAACCAAAATGTTGAATGACAATTTTCAATTTCCTACACAAACCAGCTGGTGGCTAATAGTTGATAGTTATCATAAAACATTACAAACTACAAAAACTAATAATTATAGAGATAAAACGGATTAAGAATAGAGTACGATTATTGTGTGATTAGAAAAAATAGAACTTACCTTCGCCCTTTATAAATCAGTTTGTGGTTATTTTCTTGTGTTGTTTTCAGACTTCTGATGTCTGATCCTGGCTGACCCTTCGGCAATCGTTTTTTTTTAAATTTATATTCTTCTTAGTAAACTTCTACCACGACACCTTGGCTGTCACTGGATCTGTCCATTAACAGTCTATGTGGCAGATGATAAATAATTAGTGAATTCTCATAGTTAAACTTTTTCGGGACGGTATTTGGTTTTTTTCACTCCTCTCTCATCTCTTCGCTGTTCGCTTGCATCAATAATTTATTTTACACTGAAACAAAAGACAAGAAATATAAATGATAAAATACGTATTAAATATTATCACACTAATTTTATTAACTTGCATAAATTGTAAATCTGAATTTTGAAACTTACCTTCCATAATTTTGAAAAAGCGATAGTTTTTTTGCACGGCTGGTTGTTTGATTCAAATGTATTAAATATATCCGTTGGATGTTGACTGACTGCAGAAATACAAAATAACAATTGATTCAAATTAGAGTTCATGTAGCCCCTCCAAACTTGCTTGTTTTCGTATTGAAAGTTGTGTCTGTGATGGTTATCAAGCGTGCTGCTTGGGGCGCTCAAACACCCCCTGTAATCAGCCGATTGCTTTTAGTTTCCTTTCGTAACATTAGATGCTGTTGCCGCTTATGCAAATTCCTTGCGAATTTGTGCAATCTTGTCAGTCAGTCATTCTGAAATTAGTAAAAAACAAATACCTACTCTCACCAATAACAATACGCAATTTTTCTCACGAGAATTGCAGTTACAGTATACAACCGTGAGAATGTAGAATTAATTAAACTAATTGATTAGACTAGTATTGAAGTGAAGTTGCACTCAATATAACATTAAGATGAAATGAACAATCTTCACCGTTATTAACATCGTTTCTCCAGAAATCAGTCGCAGTGTCACGGTCTCCGTCGCTCAGCTGATCGGTATTAGTAAGTAGTATTGTTAAGAATTCTCATTCATCCAATATATATTTTTTGCGAATTAATTAGTCACTTTCACTGCTGTGTGTTGTGTTCATTTGATGGTATTATAATTTATTTTATTGTAATTCAGGTGTCAGGCAAAACGGAAGGAGGAAAGTTGTTGCACGAACTGATCGTTATTTTGTATCTTTGGATTCTGGACTCTGGACTGGATTAGGAAAGAACTCAAGGAACAGCCGAAGACTTTACATTTTATACAAACACCATTTTTGTTTTAACGGCAAATTTCAAACAATAGTCACACAGCCTAAACATAAAACTGGTACCAATCAATCGTCATTCTACGTCATTCGTAATTTTCGTACTCATCAAGTGACAGCACAGTGAGCACAGTACAGTTGATTTGGAAATATAATTTACGTAATGAGTATTCCGGTTAAACCATGGGAAATGACAAATACCCCTGGGAGTTCAAGTTCTTCTGGCACTCTCCCTTATGTGCCTAATACAAATACGTAATAAACATTTATTTATGATTACTGCAATTTTTATTTAATCTCGGAAAATGAAGATAGGTAATCTAAATAATAAGCCTTTCCTGTAGGTATATTTTTAAAGGAAAACTTTAATTTTATGATTTTTCTTAGAGACCGGCTGCACAGCTCACCAGTTCCATATCCTGGTTCTGGAGGCGGAAGTTTAGCTGTCAGCAATGTTGCTCCACCGCTGCCTCCCAGACCTGGGGTCGGTCAAGTACAACCCATTTATTCGGCGTATAATAGAACTCAACCTATGGGCTACTCAAGTCCGTATTCAAGTTATCCTGGGTCATACTACAGTAGTCCCTATTCTACTATGGGAATGGGTATGGGGATGGGGTCGTACGGTGGCGGCTATGGAGGAATGTATGGAAATCGAATGGGAATGTATGGAACGAATCCTTACAGTAACGAACCCACCTTTACGCAATTGGCGGAAGAGTCCTCAGCCTCTGCATTTCAGTCCATTGAATCATTTGTCAGCGCATTTGGATCAATTAGTGCAATGTTGGAGTCTACTTTTCATGCTCTATATTCGTCCTTTCGAGCGGTTGTGGGTGTGGCAGATCATTTGGGCAGAGTCAAACAGATATTGTCAGCACTTGCTATTTTTAGGTTTTTCAAATGGGTTTTCCGCAGAATGCTCTACTTAATTGGTAATTAATAAAAACTGCATGCATCAAATAACAGATGACAGCTAACATTATTTGCATTATTTTATAATATGACTTGATATTTTTAACACAGGTATCTCCAAAATTAAACCAGAGGATGTAGAATCGTTATGGAATAGCTTATCATCCTCTCCATCTGATGGATCGGAATGGTCTGAAACAGAAAGTGTACTTAAACCAAATTCTAAGCCATCATCTTGGCCTATTTTGATGTTCTTAGCATTTATATTTGCTGGACCATATTTGATGTGGAAACTTATTGCCTCTTTGAATATTAATGCTGCTAATCAAGGTATTTTAAATCCTGGCCTGACCTACATGCATGTGCTAAGTTAACTTGCTAATTATTATTTATACAACATAATCATTTTTGCTTTCAGTTGAACATAATAAATGGGCGACTGGAGAAGAAGAGCATTTTGTGGCCGTTTCACAGTACGATTTTGAGGGTGCTCCAAACCGAGAATTAAGCATGAAGAAAGGACAAAATATCCGATTAGCTCCATCAAAATGTCAGCCACCTCACGTGAAAGGTTGGGTTTTAGCATCGGATGGCGTAAAAATTGGTTTGGTTCCTACGAATTACATTAAAATTTTAGGAAAACAAAGTTCCAATGTCGAAACGCGAAGCACATTGAACCCAGTTAATCGAGTCAGATTTGCACAAACCCCACAGGAAATAAGTGCAGCTCAATTGAAATCTAATGTTAACGGGGAAATCCCTGACATTTCTATTACAACACCCGCACCCACAGATGATTCCAAAACTGATGATAATATTCCTACTTAATTATAAAGATTATTTGAATTGTTTGACTAAATGTTTGCCATTGATACTTTTCTAAATTACTTTCCATGATTTTAAATGTGGTTTAAGTTTTTAATTAGATGAAAG
This sequence comes from Pogonognathellus flavescens, assembly GCA_019776165.1. Taxonomy (NCBI): domain Eukaryota; kingdom Metazoa; phylum Arthropoda; class Collembola; order Entomobryomorpha; family Tomoceridae; genus Pogonognathellus; species Pogonognathellus flavescens. The sequence continues at coordinate 63,878 of JABASD010000488.1, forward strand.
TGAGCTTTCTATAGTCTAATCATTATATTTATTTTATTTTATTGTAGACAACTTAGTCAAATTTCTACCTATTATGTAATTTCGGAAATGAAAGTATGGATGTATAGTATGTTAATGTGTTACACACGCGGATGTCTTAATCGTAAAATAAATACATTTCAAACGTTTGTCAACTTGTCTTAAGAACTCATTAAATTTATTCTTTCAACCTTTTATCTTACAAATAAGGCTCTGGAAATTCGAACGTGACGTGTTTACCAGTCAACTTCTTGTACACAGCTCCAAAAGTCTCCACCTGAAACCACAAAAAGCATTTTTTAAAGTTTTCATTCATGTATAAACTGACTGATGGTCATTAAAATGGCAATTAAATGTAAATCGGTGCTAACGCTGTTTATTTAATTAATTAAATAACAGTCGTGCAGAAAATCCGACTATTTTAATTTGGCACACTTGTGGATCGCTCACTTTATGAATGACCATTGTAAACAGTTAAAGTAAGGAACTCGATGGTGCCACCTCCCCTTTGATAGAAAACAATCACAAAGACCACTATTTCGAATAATATCCCCACAGGGTTTACTTTATTACCTTGTGTTCGATTGTGGTTTGCTGGCTCTTGTCAAGATGTACTTTTATGAGTCTAGCTCCATCCAATTTAACGCGGATTCTCTTTCCTACAATTTCTGCTGGGTAAACCAAGTCCTCGAGGAGGGAGTCGTGAACAGCGGTAAGAGTTCGGCTTCTAGGGCGCTTCTGCTTGGATTTACTTCTGGTTTTTCTTGTAGGCTTAGGGAGCATTCTTCTCTTTGCGATAAATACAACGTATTTTCCAGAGAATTTCTTTTCCAATTCACGTACAAGCCGAATTTGGATTTTTTGAAACGACTTCAATTGTGGTACTGGAACCATAATAACAATGGCCTTCTTTCCGCTTCCCACATCAACTTCCTTTGCCCCTGTGATGAATAATTCCCTCAATTGGGCTCTCAGGTCAGAGTTCATTTCCAGCTCCAATAGAGCCTGGGAAATCGACTGCTCAAAGCTGTCAGCCTGCTCTCCGGCCGGCTTGATGATTTTAGTACCGCCAGCTAACATTCTGAAAAAATGAAAACAAATTCCGATTTAAAAATAAATTGAATCACGATAAAATCCCTTCATTTGTATTTTTAATATTCGTAATCGTGTTTATTACTTATAATAATAATTACGTTAATACAACTAAAAACTAAACAATAGACGGTCTGCTCATCAACTTTGTGACTTTGTATGATTTTAGTACACACTGTGCATCTGAAATCAATGAAGTCACACAACATGCAGCAGAACCTGAGCTGCAGATACGCTACCTCATTTTATAAAACAAACTTTTCGTATTTCATTGTAATCAACCTATCCACTGACAATAAAATATTAATAACGAAATTAATCTTAATTAAAAAGTTTAACTTACTTGAATTAGTTCTAGCACAAGTTCCGAAATAAGAAAATTCACCGCACCGTCCACGGTCCAATCCAATATGGAGCAGCCAATGCGTGCAAATCAAAGACTGGCGGCATTGAAAGGTTTCTTCTCGTGGAACGAACAATGATTCAACAAACACCGCAAAGAGTCGCTGGCTTTCTTCGTTTCTCTCCGGAAGTTGATTTTGTAAACAAGGAAAGTGTGTCTTCGTAATCAAGTAAGCAGGTGCTGTGCTCTCCGAAACAAAAATTAAACTCCATCAGCACAACTGGAAATAAATCGGCGGTATTTAGATCATAATATTTAAATCTTGACTATTCTTGTTCTTGTTTGAGAAGAAAGTCTTTCTATTCTAAACAAAAACTTCGGTCTTCTGAGAAATTGAGAACTGTGGACAAAAGGTTTTTGTTCTAATTTTTCAGTTTTATTTATGAAGAGTGACTATTTCAAAGTTTTGAATTTAATCTGACATTTCCATTTTTTACAGTTGTCTGGAAAGTTTACTCCAGTTCTATTTCTGCGTTCTCCTAGTCTACAAATAACTCTAACAGCTGACCAGCTGACAAGACGAATAACGAAATCACGGCTCCGGTTGATTCTTTCATGAAAGATTACTTGCAATCTTTTGAGCGTCAGCATCTTAGAAAGAAGGTAGAAACTAAAAAGGTTTAAAATTTCAACATGTTAAATAATGTATTTGTGTTAAATAATCGTTTATTTTTAAGGTTTTTGACGACCAAAATCTACTCTCCGCTGTTCTGTCACTATACAGCATATGACAAAAATTGGAGAAGTTTCAAAATGTAATTTAAAGTACAATGTTTATTCATTTAGGCGCTCGCACTCACCTACGATTGTTACCGTTACTAAATAGTATGGGGAAACCAAAAGGGGGAAGTTACGCTGTAGCTCGAGGAAGGCAAATAGGAATCTTTAGTACGTGGTATGTAGATGTATTATTTTATTAATGCTATATTATATATGCATGGTTTTATGATGGAAAATATAGTCATTATTAGTCTAAAAATGTATTACTATTAACAGTAAGTGAAAGATAACTTTCATACAGCAGATATTAATGGTGTAAAATAGTGAGAATTGCATTTTATTTTCAAATGCAGGGATGAGTGTAAAGCTCAAGTAACTGGGTTTCCGAATGCTCGTTTCAAGAAATTTTCATCTCAACAGGAAGCAGAAGCATTCATCAATGAACATTCGGGAGTGCCCGGAGGAATCGGAAGCAGTGTATCAGCGTCAGCAAAAGGAACAACCTCAGGATCTAGTGGTAAGTAGTATAGTAGGTAGTGTGGATATTCGATTTCAGCTGCGATCAAGAAGGTTAGAATAGATCACGTATTTTTATGAGAACAGTGTTCTATTTAATTAGTAATTAGATCATAAAATTAATAAAATATTGGTTGGTACAGTGTACTGTTCTACCTTAGTGTACCACTGTCCAACCTACAATGAAGTGAAATTCTGTAGATTGTAATTGTAAATCATAATAACGTCATGTAAAATGAATTAACTAATGGTGCTTTTGTGAATTCCAGTATTGACAAGGATTCCGACTCAGAAGTTAACTACTGGAACGTTTGTACGACACCTTTCTACTTCTTCCAGCTTAAGTAAACGAAGTTTGAAAGTTACTGAAGAACGAGTTATTAATAAACGGCCAAGACTACAGGCTGCTAATGAAGGTGTAGACATAAGTAATTTTTCAGTAGATGACGATGGTTATGTTATTGTCTACACTGACGGAGCTTGTAAAGCGAACGGGAAGTACAAGGCTAAAGCTGGAATTGGAGCTTGGTTCGGGGATAATCATTTTCTGTATGTTTTACGGTTTGCGTATGATTTTTAAGTTTTTTATGTTGTACCACTTTTGCAGAGGTATTTTTATCATTTTCTTTTTATCACAGTAACGTATCGGAACCCCTGATGGGAAGACAAACCAATAATGCAGCTGAAATTACTGCCGTTGAACAGGCAATCATAAAAGCAAAAGGCAATGGTTAGTATATTTTCATCTTCGGATTAATTGTTATTATTTTTGAGATTTGTATTATCCTAACATTAAATATCTACTTCCCAGCTTCCACATCTAAATCTCAATCCACCTCATATATCAAAACTTATGTATTATTATGACATGACCAATCTGATTATGCGAACTTACTTTAGGTATAAATAAGCTGAACATAAAGACTGATTCTCAATTTACTATAAATTGTATTACGCAATGGCTGGCTAAATGGAAAAGAAATAATTGGAAGCTTTCTAATGGAGAGAATGTGAAGAATAAAGAAGAATTGGAGAAACTTGACAAAGCCATGGCTAACATGGAAATTAAATGGGTATAATAATTTCTAATTACGTTTTTATAATACTAGTCTTGAATAATTTTTTATGTAATTGTAATACAAAAACAATACTTTGTACTAGACATACGTGAAGGGACACGCAGGTCATCGAGGAAACGAAGAGGCTGATCGATTAGCTGTACAAGGATCGGAAAGAAGTAAGGTTTGACTCGCGGAACTGGTATTAAATATGCACTTTAATAGTGTACTTGCGACGGAACATGTTTGTATACGCTTACACTGCACCAGTGTCTGTCAAATAGGGATGGAAGTTGAGCTGGAAGACTTTGATAAGATTTAATTTGTGTGATTTTCCTTTTAATGAACTTTGAACTCTTAAACCGACATAATAAAATTTTAATAGTATTCTTAGCAGTTGCAGCTTTATTTGAAATTAATAAAATACCTTGAAGAAATTTTTCGTCTGAAATATGTGAACATTACCTACACATTATTCATTTTCAAGTAGATTAGGATTATTAAAGAGACTACTTTTCTAAAGTACATAGCAGCATATGACACGAAATATGATATTGGAACATGTAATATATAAAGTATTCATAGATTAGGACCATTGCATCACTATATTGACCAATTCAGTTTCTTTTCCTTATGAACTATCAACTATCTGTACATATTTTATTTCCTACAAAAAACTACTATTGGAGAGAGCAATTGTGATTTCGCAATGTAATTGATTCCTCGTTGATCGTCTATTTGGGTTGATAGTTTGTAGTATACTCTATGATGTTGCCTTGTTATTAGGGTGAAAATATAATTTGTGTCAACATTTTTTCCTAGACGTATTCTGCTTCTAGAAATGCATTATGCAACTGCATATTAAACAAGTAAAAACTTACACTTCGCTAGAAGTTGTACCAGTTGTATTTGTGGCTTTAAATGACTGATTACATAATCATAATATTGGTGTAGCGTATCCCGAATATCTGTACAGAGTCAAATGGGCAGACCCAGGCACGTAATTGCAAATAAACTGCGCCTATATGTAGAAGAATTGAAATCATATTGAGTAGGCACAGGCATGTATGACATAGGCTCGGACACGTATGCATATACATAAGAATAAGGAAAGCTAAATGATATGCCTAGTAATTAGTAATAGACTTGAAAATGTAAAAAGAAGTCAGATAGGCAGGAAAAGATCTTGAAGAAGAGAGAGCAAAGCAACACAGCGCACAGCTCTCCCTCATTCCTTAAGGTTGTAGCTTTGCTCGCAGGCAATAGTAGAGAGTTACTATAAAATAATACACAGCGAATCTTTTCGATGAACACTAACTAAACGCAACCTGTTATGCAATGAGGACGACAATGACGTTAGTGAAGTATTGTACTTGTACTACATATTTTTCGTTTACCAATTGCCAACATGCGGATGTATCAGTGTGGTTGTAGTACTGTACTACAATCGTTTTATGATTCATAAGTGCAAACTGGCTGCAGCTTTCCACTTTTGAATATTATTTGGTATCTACAAGCATAGCATGTGCCATAAGTCTTATCTGACGCACTACGCTCACTTTTGTTCAACAATACTTGTAATTCATATAAGTATGCTAAGTTCTACTAATTCCAATGAAGAGACAGAGAGATGTGAGGAGGATTTTGACAGTCTATAATTCAGTAAATAAAAGTTCTAAACTAACTACCTAAAATGCATCATGTATTTGAGATTGTTCTGTTAGCACATTCCTTTCTTTGGTTTTATGCAACTAAGTACAGCAAAAAATATTCATAATAGTTTTTGCTTTTAGCATCATGAGAAAACTGTACTGTATGTTTATTTTGTAAATTAGCGATATGCCAATTAGTAGCCCATATCTCACCTGAATATTATGTTCTCCTCTCCTTTTGTATACAAATGACTTTGCTAGATACATGTCAGAAAACAAAATTCATATCATTAACACTTTTTTATGCCGCCAGAAGAAACCACATTTGTATGCGTGAAGTTCTTACAAAGTTTGAAAAATTAATGTACTTTTATTACGAATTCAATATTAGCTAAGTGTGTATACTAGAAATTATGGAATACATTTAGAATACAATTGTAGAGCTAGGAACACACCCCTAAACAACATTAGAACATTCATATACATAATTGAATAGCGAAAATCTCAATCTCAATCTCACGTATTAATGCTTGGAGATTTACAGAGATTGCCATGTACCTACATAAATGTCATGTAGGAAATTGAGATTGGGAGTTTTCACTTGTCGACCTTAATTTGTTTTCTACTTCCTGACAGTATGTGCTCTGTCTATGTCCTTTGCAGTCTCCACCAAATAACGTGTATTACTTATAGTACTTCTCATATTTACCATGCATTTATTGACGCAATTAATTGCTTTATCTTGAGTTTCCAAAAAGGTAACTGCCTTAAAATGCCAACTAATTATATTATAGCATACATTACACGAACTAAAATAAAAGTCAGTATACCAAATGCAGTAAAGTTTCTCGACAAAGGACAAACTACTAAAATGTGTATGATTGATATTGATATAGCATGACATTTGATAATCGTAAAAATGATGGCATGTACTATTTTAAGTGTTTTACAATATTTTACAATTGTTGTTTTAGGACAACCTCTGTTAGAGCCATCAGTAAAATTGATGAGTTCATTTCATATAGTTTAATAATTCCATTCTAAAATAATGTTTCCTTTGCAGCATCTACACACAGAATAAGTTAGGTAAAGGTATCATTTTAGTAGATTGCACTTACAAGCTCACCTCTACGGGTGAGCTTGCATCAGAGCCCGCACTCGGCAATGTTGAAGTTTGGCCAGATGTTTAGACGAGAATAACTCGTTAACTGTGATATTTAAAAATATGACATTAGTACCAATCGATTTTTCACGAATAGAATAATCGATTGAGTACAAGAATTTTTTTTAGCTGTTTACTTTCACACTTAAATTAAATGTTTAGTATGAAATCACTCGGGACCAGATCAAGTGACAACGATTTGGCCAAAAGTGATTTCATACTAAACATTTAATTTAAGTGTGAAAGTAAACAGCTAAAAAAAATTCTTGTAACTCAATCGATTATTCTATTCATGACAAATCGATTGGTACTAATGTCATATTTTTAACCATCACAGTTGACGAGTTATTCCCGTCTAAACATCAGGCCAAACTTCAAGATTGCCGAGTGTAAGCTTTGATGCAAGCAAGCTATAATTAGCTCACCCGTGTAGGTGAGCTTGTAAGTGCAAAGTGCAATGTATCATTTTAGATGCACTTTTTTTAATGACTGCGATGACCTTTTTGCCCGTGAGGAGTGGAGATTCAGATTCCGATAAAGAGTAGAGGATAGTTGTTCTGTGTTTTATGAATGAGTTTATGCGACAACCTCAAAATGCACTAACGATAAGTAAAAAATGTTCTGTATGTACTCTGAAAGACAATCTGAGCAGAAATGAATTATGCATAGAAAGTTTTAGAAATGTGTGTAACAGTGTAACTTCTTGATAATTATGCCATCATACATTTTTGTGCATAGAAAGTTTTCTTGCTGCATAAAGACACAATACTGACAATACACTATTAACCTAACGTGTCGCACTCGCACCCATTTCATATACAACCAACTATACAACTTTATAAAATTTGTCTATTACTTACAAGTCGCAGTTCCAAAGGTGTTGGTGTTGAGCTAGTCTCGCCAAGTGACAAGCTATTATTGCATTTTGGAACGGTGTACCAAGTGCCAAGTGCATATCATTATCTCATTTACTCTTCACACCATTTTACTATGACTCACGGTGATATAGTTCTGTTTATAGTTTCATATTTACAGCTTACAGGTATCAACTGTCAACTTATATCAACCTCTCGCATCTGCATCCCTTTATTAAAGAAAAGGTTTGTCGAAATTCGGTGTGAGATTGTTGCAAGAATTATATTTAACCGACTTACCTAAACAATTTTCCCCGACTAAAAATTTTATGCGAATAAAAGAATCATGCAAGGCTGATAACGATAAAATTAGACAATGAAACATAATTACAATTATAACAAACATAAGACAAAAAATTTAATGTATGTCTCAATTATTTTTTAGCTTGAATTCTGCATTAATAAACACAAACAGATTAGTAAAGGAGCTAAAAATAACTGCAAATTGTTTTGCTGTGACTTACGTGATTAGGCGTGATTATATATAATATGCAAAACGATTTACAGCAACTCTACATTATGCCTGCTTTAGTAGTATACGTTTCTCTATACATGATATTAGTAAACCTTTGCTAGAGGTACTATATTTACAAGATCAGCATAATCAGCAAGGTCATGCGAAATCATAATAATTTGATTACTGATGCAACAGGTGAATAACACTTAGCAAGAGTTTAAAGTGTAACCAGAATACCGTAGCATAGAGTCGTATTTTTGCATAAATATCAGTATGTAAATAGCTTAATATTTATCTTAATGTACCTGTACCTATGCGCGATTGTATAATATCTCTCAGATATCAACTTAGCTTTAATCTCGTGTAGGTAATTAAGATTTCATCTCTACAGAACAGCTGTAAACCTTCACTTAAGTTGATACTTAACTTAATCATGTACGTAAGGTTAAAAGTATACATGAAATGCTTGCGTTTGGAATCTGGTGTTATATTATTTTGTGGAAGTTATCAACTTATTTTTCTAATAGCTAATGATGTTTCCTAACACATGTAATAATCATTTATGATGTATAAACGTATTGGTCTACGAAATTTCAACGCTATTTCAAGTTTAATGTAATGGTTCACTGCTCATCTGTTTAAGACTGGCATAAACAACTTGCCGTTTACATACATGTGTATTAGTGTTATTGTATATAGTAGTGGCTTTTTTACTACTTCTAATTTTATAGAATGGTTTAGCTTGGTTTATATTATATACATAGGCAAGGTTGTGCAACTACTTAAATGCAAGGTAGGTTCATGCATGAAATATTAATACAGCCAAGAAAGGTTACGGAATGTTGACTTATATTATAAATAAGTGCGAGTTGGGTCGTAGCCTCGGACCTGAACACACGTGCGTATAAAGGCTCCTACATGTTTAATTTTTTCAGAGGAAATAATACAGATAGCTCACAGCCAATACCTCCTACTAGT